>JARNME010000404.1:63539736-63595739 GCA_030179655.1 Scaptomyza flava
ACCCAGCCTGCTCCCAACACAAACAAAAGTTCATAGTAGTAAATCTCACTTAGTAATTAGTTATAATCAATCAAGTCCATCTTCCATCATACTTTATAAATAATGTCTCTCAAAATAATTCAATGGAATATTCGCGGTTACGATAGTAACTACAGCGAACTTATCATAATCATCAAAAAATATTCTCCCCAAATCATAGCACTACAAGAAACGCACATTAAAGCACACACTGTAATTCATACTCCTATAAAAAACTACTCCTATATAAACTATAAAATTATCATAAATGTACCACAAAATAGCTAGGGGCACAACCGTGCTTATTCATAAATCAATAGAACACAAATAAACAAAAATTAATGATGAATTTGAAGCAGTTGCAGCAGAAATACACTCAAAATCAATATTAAGTATTTTTTCAATATATATACCACCGAACTAATCATTTAATACAACTAATTTATATAACACGCTTAAGCCAAGACAAAAATCATCAATTAATTATCACTGGCGACTTTAATAGCTGGCATCCCACATGGGGCTCGCAGCGACTAAACAAGAGATGAAATATTTTGCACAAATTTATAACCCAGAACAACTGGAATATACTTAACTAGTAATTGGCCCGCTTACTTCGCTGCGCGGATAGTTTATATAAATTTCAGCAATAGAAGATAGATACAAAATTGCAACAAATGCAATTCGGAATCAGAAGGTATTAATGGAATTTTCGGTATAAAAACCGTTTCCCCCTATACCATTGCCAGTAAAGATAATTGAATCGACAAAATTTTTATGAAGGACTTTAACTTGCAATCTTTTACCATTGCACAGTTTTGGCGGTTTCAAGTTGCGAATAAACATTACAGGTGAACTAATCTTTAAAGTTAATTTATGTTGAGGTAGGCCAGCCGGATTTAATGAATTAAGAAGCTCGTAATGAACTGCATCTTCGATTTCAGTCACAGAATCAATAGAGTTATATGTCATTTCTTCACTTTGAAATGATTTTAATAAAAACTCGTTTATTTCCAATGCATTGTCATTTCTCGCAGTCAAAATAGCACGTTCTGAAAACCATTCGAGTGATTTTTCAGAGATATTTGTAATATCCGGATATATTTTTATAGTTAGTTCTTCAATATTTTTACACTTTAACTTATACATGACAAAAAGTTGATGGTAAAGTTAATTTGCCATCATGGGTTGGAAATAATCCATTTCCTATTTGAAGAAGCGTTTCTGCAAATTCACCAGCTATGCTATCACCTTTTAAGTGCACTCGCATATTTTTCGTTGATGCAATTTTCTGTATTTTGGGCCACAAAATTGAAGACTTTAAACACGCATTTATTTAATTTGCTCTTGTTCCTCTGGGGATCGCTGGAAGAGTTTGTCGAAAATCACCAGCTAAGAGAACAGTTATGCCACCCATTAAGTATTCACTATCTCGAATGTCTTTCAAAGATCGATCAACAGCTTCAAAAGCACCTTTATGGGATATAGTACACGCATCCCAAACAATAAGCTTGCAATCTTTGAGCACAGCAACAATATTAGATTGCTTTGAAATTGGGCAATGTGGGGTTTCTTAATGAATCAAATTAAATGGAATCTTAAGTGTAGAATGCACTGTGCGACCACCATTAAGTAAAGTGGCTGCGATACCGGAAGAAGCAACAGCCAATGCTATTTTTTTACTTTGCCGTACCTTTGCCAATAATATATTAAAAGATACGTTTTACCTGTTCCACCAGGTGCATCTAAAAAATAGATTTCTCCCTTTTCTGCTTCAACGCTATGTAGTATCTTTTCGTATACTTGTTTTTGCTCAGCAGCGAGGAGTAGCTCATTGTTAACAACAAAATTATCGCAATTTTCATAATAAGTCAAGTTTTGACCACCAATATCTTCAATGCAAATAAGACATTTATTTAATACATTATTCACAATACTTTCATCAGTATTTCTGTGTTGTGAAAAATGAAAGGCTCTTAAAATATCTTCTGAGAAACTATATAAGTACTCAAAAGTTTAAGAGCAGTTTAGGAGCATCCGAAATTTGAAAAAATACTAACAGTATTGCAAAAAGTAATCTCAGTTTTTTTTGAGGATTTTGACATATGACAGCTTCGGCTATAGTTGAATCCCAGTGTTTATCATCTTCTAGTAATCCTAGAGCTTTACACGCCATTTGAAATGATGCGTATGCTATACCATCGGTTTTTAAATTTGAAAATGAAGTTGGGCCTCTTACAAAATGTATTAAAAGTCTTAAATAAAAACATTCTGTATTATTGAGATGAATAGTGTAAGCTCTTCCCAAAGCTGAATCTCTTTTAACTCCAAGAAAATTTGGCACATCATGCCCTCGTTTTCTTCTTTGAAATTCTTTATTGTTCCATGTAAAATACGATGGAACTTCTTAATATAGAAGCGTTCTTGCAAACTCATCACGTGTGCATAATGTGTGTAATGCTTAATCTGTCAAGTAATTGTTGCGGATTATTGGGGTTAAAATATATCCGTTGACCATTTTCTAAATGAACAGCTAAGTGTGTAATAGCCGGAAAACGTTCATGTATGGGAAATGTAAGGATTCTCCATACCGCTTCTGAGCTACTTATATAACGGCCACTTTCGTACATATTAATTTCATTACGTTGCTCTTCAAGAGTAAATGACGCTTGATCGCTGTCCGTGTTAACATATTTACAAATGTACTTAATAGACTTTACAGAACTAAAATAGTCAACATTTATGTGAGCTTCAAATGTGCTCAATAGTACACAGTTGTAAGGCACAACCCAACGATTATCTATGCAGTTAACATTTATATTAATTGCATTGCCACCATTTTATATCGCTCTTTTACGATATAGAGGGTTACTTTCTTTTCCAGTCACAGTAGAGGAAACCTTTTGGTTCATTTTCAAATTTTTCATGTATGGCGATTTATTATTAAATGCACCGCAAGGACCATGAATTATATTTGACTTAACAATGTATATAACAAAAGATCCTCATCTGCGTTTGGTATTTCGGCACAGATAATTCTATCGATTTTATCTGGTCTTATTTTATTTTCTAACCAAAGTAGAATGTGTATATGTGGTAAGCCCCGCTTTTGCCATTCCACAGAGAACATGAAACATTGCACGCTTCCAAACAAAGAACCTTTTGTCAATAGTGACATTAAAGCTTTAACTTCCCTCACTGCAGGAACATATGAAAGACTTAGGAAATGTTCTAGGGAGACTATCTCGAGCAAACTTTAAATTACAGCCCGAAAAATCTAACTTCCTTAGAAAAGAAATCTAATACCTAGGATATAGGATATAGTTACAAGTGAAGGTGTCAAACCAAACCCCAATAAAATAAACGCAATTAAATCTTTTCCAATCCCTAAATCTCGAAAACAAATAAAATCATTTTTAGGGCTACTAGGGTACTACAGAAAATTCATTAGAGATTTTGCAAAAATCACAAAACCATTAACGCAACAGTTAAAAGGGAAAGCACAAATAGAAATAAGTGACGAATTCACTAGGGCGTTTAACAAGAGTAAAACACTATTATGTAATGACCCAATTTTATGCTACCCCGACTTTAATAAACCATTTGTTTTGACCACTGATGCCAGTAATGTAGCCATTGGAGCGGTACTAGCTCAAGGACAATTTGGTGCAGAGCGCCCAGTATCTTTCGCTAGCAGAACTTTAACTGACACTGAACTCAATTATTCTACTGTAGAAAAGGAGATGCTAGCTATTATTTGGGCGACGAAATACTTCAGACCCTACCTATTCGGACAAAAATTCAAGATTAAAACTGATCATAGACCACTTACGTGGTTAATGAACTTCAAAGAACCGAATTCAAAACTAGTACGCTGGAAATTAAAACTATTGGAATACGACTATGAGGTAGAGTATACAAAAGGGTCCCAAAATGTTGTGGCAGATGCATTAAGTCGCATCGAAGTAAATATGCACAACACAGACATAACCAACCTACAAGACGAAATCAAACAGACAAACTCCCCATTAAACGAATTTAATTGTCAGATAGTACTACAACAAGGTCCCGTATCGACTAACACAATAGAGACACTTTTTAAGAATAAAATGAGAAGAACCATTACTGAACAAGTCTTTTCCGAAGACAAAATAGTGGATATACTTAAAAATTACACCAAGATGAACAAATCATACGTTTTTTATACTACAGACGACGTATTTTCAACACTAAATAACACTTACAAAAAATATTTTTCTAAATCAGGACTTTATAAATTACTCAGAAGTAAAACCATTTTAAAAGACATTATCGAACAAAATGAACAAGAATCCGAAATTAGAAATTATCACCTGCGATCGAACCATAGAGGTATCGAGCAGACATATGAAAACCTTAAAAGACAAATATATTTTCCCTACTTAAAACAAAAAATTACTGAATTTATAAATAACTGCGACATCTGTCAAACTCTAAAGTATGACAGACACCCGCAAAAAATAAAATATCAAATACCAGAAGTTCCCGACAGACCCCTGTCTATAATACACACCGACCTATATACAATCAACGGTCGCACAATACTCACAAGAATCGACAAATTTTCTAAATTCGCTTTCGGGTACACAATCCCAACCAGAGATTGCCTAAACATCGTCAGAGCAATTAATAATTTCATAAATACGTTTGGCATTCCAAAGAAATTAGTATTTGATCAAGGCGCAGAATTTTCGGGAAAGTTATTTAAAGACTTTTGTGAGCAATTTCAAATAGAAGCTCATGTTACTTCTTTTCAACAGTCTTCTAGTAATGCCCCAGTAGAAAGACTACATTCCACACTTACAGAGATATATCGCATTATCATTGAGAAAAAGAAACAAGAAAAACTTACGATTAATCACGATGATATATTGACAGAAACTTTTATAACTTACAACAATGCAATTCATTCAGCTACTAAGCTAACACCTCACGAACTTTTCACGGGGCGCACCCATACGTTTTTAAAACAGACCACCTTCAACAATGAACATGACTACCTAAGGGAACTCAACGAATTCAAACAAAAACTTTACAAAGACATACAAGAAAAGACACAAAAAAATATTATCGACAGAACTGAAAAACTTAATCAAGACAGAGAAAACCCAGAGCCGATACAAATTAACGATACAGTATTTAGAAAGGAAAACAGACGGAATAAACTAACTCCCAGGTTTTCACAGCATCAGGTGGTGGAAGACAATGGACCAACAGTAGCAACAAAAAAGAGACAAAAAATTCACAAATCAAAGATTAAAAAACGAGTTAAAAAACAAAACTAAAATTGCCCCAATTGATTCCAACTAACTAAAAAGACAAATTAACATTTTTACACTGTACACCAAGCACTTTATACAATATAAATAACGATAATTCCCACAAACTTTCCAGCTTGGGCTACTCGTCCACTCAAAAAATCGAGGTCCACTATCCCACGCTGAATACCCCGTTTGCAAAAATCGATTTAGGGGAGGCAAAAATTATAAAGTCATTCAAAACTCTAGCCCATATAATCGATCTTAACGATTATATTAACAACTAACAAAAGATCGGAGAAAACATTCAAATGATTGAGAATATAAAATTTTCTAAAGAAACTGTAAACGTACTTAAACTTAAAACAAAACAAGTCTATCAACGCATTCATGCACTCACCCCCAAAAATAGGCAAAGACGCGGTATAATAAACGGTCTATGAAGCCTGATCAAAACGATCACAGGCAATATGGATGCATCAGATGCACAACAAATAAGTAATAAATTCAATGACATTAAGAAAGATCAAAAATATGTAACAATAAATATTAACAAACAAGTGTTAATAAATAACGAAATTATTAATAGATTTAAAAATATAACAGAGCATATTAACAAAGAACAAGACATTATAAGCATATTCTTTAATAATTATAAGCAAGACGTTTTTAATAAATTAAGCCAAGAACACAATGAAATTCATGTGTTACAATATATAAACAGAATAACTTATAATATCGATATTTTAAGTACCCATGTAAACAATATTGCAGAAAGCCTATTATTGGCCAAATTGAAAATAATACCCAAATTTATTCTAACTCACCAAGAGTTAGAAATCATAAAACAAATATTAAACAAACAACAATTTATAGTGGAGTCTGAAGAGCATACTTACAGACTTATAAATCTAGAGGTTTACAGCAAAGAAAATAAAATAATAATTTTTAATGTTCAAATTCCAATTTTCGAGCACAATAAGTTCATATTAACTCACATTGTTCCACTTCCAATAAATAATACACAATTCATAGAAATTCCGAAGTATATATTGTACAACCAAAACTTAGATATAAGATACACTAGGGAACAATGCCCAAAAGTACATAATACATTCATTTGTCAAAAAGATGATGGAAGTAAGCCCATAAATGTCGAATGTATCCAAAACATACTTAGTGGAATAAACGCCAAGTGCGCCACCCAAGTACTTACCGGTGAAGAAAATATATTCGAAGCTGAAAGAGGAAAAATATTCATGATTAACGTAAAGAATACAATAATCCAACCGCTATGTGATAAACCAATTGTAATTAATCAGACAGCAATTTTAATAACAGAAAATTGCAAAGTACTGATAAACAATATCACGTACGACGATTCTACTTTAGAAATCGTCGAAAATGTACAAATATCACTACCCAAAATGCAAAATATCGTCATTAATACAACAGCCAAACTAAACCTACAACATTTAAAACTAGAAAATATAAGAAATTTTAAAGAAATATTTGATGTACGAGAAACCACAACTACACACTTCATCTCCACATATGTATGGCTGGGATTCGTAACCTTAGCCGCCACAACTTGCAACTCCTGAACCGGTGCAACAACGGTTCTTTCCGGCCATTCCTTCACTCTGGCCGTCTCTTCACACTAGGGGGGGAGGAGTTACCTCCGCCAACCTCGCCCCCCAAATCAGCCCTCCAGCAAAGCCTCCGCGTATTGCCTAACAACAGGGCTATACGCGGAAGCTACTGACCAAGCACAAATGCAGAGACACTTCGTCGTCTACAACAAATGCCTACGCGGCATATTTCCGATCAGCGACTTCAACCAAGCCACTTCACCCACTACAATGTTTCGCAACTGCTGAGTTGCGAACAGGATACATATTAAGGGCACACATATACACATACACATTCCATATATTGTAAACACTTAGTTTTAAGTCATATATATATTCCGTTATGCAGAATAAAGCTTTTAGTCTCGTTTGACAATTCAAAAACAGAACTACGTCTACATAATTTCTTGCCGTCGGAAACCTCTACAAACCTTAACTCGCGCTCTGAAAGTCAAACAAAGAGCGTAGTATCGCTACATTCTTCACACGCACTGAATCAATGCAAAACATATCTAAGAGGCTGCAGTTAAGTGAATTGTATATTGCCTTGAGCTTTAATTTAGAGTGTGTGCGGAGGAGCTAGGGTTATTAAACTTTATGATTGACATGCAAAGCGCGCACATTAAATAGAGAGTGAACGTAAATGAGCAACAACAAAGGCGCATGATCGGAGCGAGATTTCAAATTATCTGATTATCATAAGGGCAACACACGCGCTTATGTGAACGCCCTTTGCTTATTCAAATTGTATATCAATAATATATCAATAAATGTTAGTGTGTTACGTTTTGTCTAAGATATATAAGCAGCAAGTAGGCGAATCCACCCCCATAACATATTCTGGTGTGGGAAATTTTTCTAGACGCACCTAGTTTTGTTATGTTGTTGTTGTTATTTTTAAATCGATGACACCAACAAAAAGTAGCAGTGCGGGCCCAACAACAAAACGACAAACAACAACGCTACTGGTCGAAATCAATGTCAAGGCACACAATTGAAAAAAAAATGTCCACTGTGCGAAGTGATACATGTACGTAAAATTATGAAAATTATTTTCAAGCGCATTGTTCACTTAATTGTGTATGCACATACTCATTAAGAAGCAGAAATCCGTTTCGTTTTTGCAAGTGTCAAACCTTTTTTTATGACTTTGCTTGTGCGACGCGAAGGCGTCACTGCGCATTTGTTTTGTTTTTGTATTCTCGCTCGCGATCAAACCCTCAGCTTGTGCGACAATCAGGCGACAGTAGTGGAATGGGTACTTGTTGTAATTGTAATTTGTTTTTTAAAATCTTTAAAAAGTGCTCCAAATCGTATGTTATTGTTTAGAAGAGCTTTAAAAGGCAGGCTCCATCACCAATTATAGCTATTTCGGCTAACTCTCTTATGTATGCGCGAGTTACAAGTCGTGGGCCGTAAATAATGTGTTCCTGTATATGAGTAGGAAGATTGTGGGATCCTTGTTCGTCGCTGGATTTATATGTGTATTTTTATATTAAGTAAAGTTGAAAAATAAAATAGACATCCGTCTTCTTTGAGAGTAACAATCGAAGTGATTTCATATATTTCTTATAGCTCTAACGAAACCTAAGTACAATATGTAGTGTGAGAGGGAGAATGTGTATATGTATGTGCAACAATGTATATATATATTATAAGACAGCCGCCTACTGCAAGAAGTGCTGACTCCGGTTGAGGCCGGATGCTCGTGGCGAGAAATCGGTCGTTCTTGTGTTGCAATAATGTATGTTGGTCAGTTTAATGACATCTGGCATACATATTGCAGAATGTCCAGCGTAGCTACAGGGTGGTCTGAGCTGAAGTGTTGTTGTGACATATGCGTTTCATATGTGGGTGCGGGGCGGTTTGAGTGGAGGGGCTAGGTAGGATACCGATAGATCGGTAACTCGCGCGCTCTGAAAGTCAAACAAAGAGCGTAGTATCGCTACCTTCTTCACACGCACTGAATCAATGCAAAACATATCTAAGAGGCTGCAGTTAAGTGAATTGTATATTGCCTTGAGCTTTAATTTAGAGTGTGTGCGGAGGAGCTAGGGTTATTAAACTTTATGATTGACATTCAAAGCGCGCACAAACAATAGAGAGTGAACGTAAATGAGCAACAACAAAGGCGCATGATCGGAGCGAGATTTCAAATTATCTGATTATCATAAGAGCAACACACGCGCTTATGTGAACGCTCTTTGCTTATTCAAAATTGTGTATCACAATATATGTGTTCTGTGTTTTGTCTTAATATTAGTTAATATAGTGTTGTTATTAATATAGTGTACTTATAGCTTTATGTGTGTGTTGTATAAGGCTTCACTTGTGAGCGATGAAACAGATTTTCTGAAATTAATTTTTTTTGTTAAGATTGTTTTGCGAAAGTGTAAATGAATGTAAATGTATGTCATACTTGCGTACTATAATGTACTTGTTTTGACTTTTTAATTCGAGGTTCCCTGTAAATGGTTGCTGCGCACTGCAGTTACAATACATCGGGTGGTTCTATAAAGTTATTGGACTTTAGTATTATTATTTTTTTTTTTTTTTTTTTATAGTTAAGAGTAAAATGTTACCGGATATATGCTAAGACCGCATATAAAAGTATTGTGCTTCAACAAATATGTATATTTGATTTTCGGTTAATGTGTGTTTGGCTATAAGTTCGTGTTCGCCCTGAACATCGAACCGTTTGCTTCACTTTTGAGTATGTGCGTTGTTATATTCTCGTTTAAGTTATATGATTTTACATTAAATAGCGGGGCCTCAATTTGTGTTCGTACTGAACGTCAAACGTTTGGCTTCACTTGTGTATGTATATATGTTTGGTATATGTTAGCATGTATATGTCTGTAATGTTTGGTTCGTTGATGTTTGATGTCGAACGTTCATGTTCGCCCTGAACAATGGTCGTCGAACATCGAACTTGAACATCTTTTTGAGTTGCGCTACAAGTTTGTGTTCGCACTAGAGGTGGGCGCGGGCCTGTTTTCTGAGGCCCGGGCCCGCACGAACACGAAGTCTTCTTTTAAAGGCCCGGCCCGGCCCGGCATGACTATTTTTCACGGAGGCCCGGCCCGGCCCGGCCCGGCCCGAAACTAATAAATACATACATACGTAAATTTAAAAAGACATATGCTATTCAAGATGGATATACATATATGTATATATATTTTTTTTATTTACTTTTATTTTTGTAAGCTTAAATGATATTATTATATATTTATGAGATTACATCAGGCAATGTATTGAACGAAAACGCACTATTTCATATTTTTATTCAGGAACAAAATTTTTTCCAAATTTGAACTTTTTAATCTGGTGCGTTTTTCGTTCAATACATGGCCCGATGTTGAAAACAGCCTTTCGCTAGTGGCCGAACTTGCTGGAATAGGGAGTATTAATTTTGCTAATATTTTAAGAAAATGTAGATCAGAATTTTTCCAAAATTCCAAAATATTTGTGCCAGGATCTACAGATCTGGCCAAGTAATTATCAATCTCAATGTCAATAACATTTTTCTCCACTTGTTGTTTCTTTGTGAATCTTAAGTCTAAAAATTCAGAAAACATTTCATCATCAACATTATTTGGACTTATTCTATGTTCATTTAAATCATTGCCTTCCTTATCTCCCACTATTTCGGTGAGCATTGCTCTAACCGTGGCTAATACATCACCTTTTTTGTCCTTTGAGAGGAAATTCATCTCCTTATAAGGAGGATTTAAAAATAAGCCGACAAGATGAAAAGTTGTCGGAGCGAACCTTTTTTCCAATGCCTTTAGAGTCATTGTTTTTAAATCTACTATTATTTGTGAATCAAGTGTATAAGTACGACAAAATTTGATTAATTTTGCCGACCATAATGCAAATATTTGGATTGTTGGCTCTTTTTCTGAGCTTAGTGCTTCAGAGCAGTCCTTAAATGGTTTTAAAAATCCTAAAATACTTTCAAGGAGTGCAAAATCTAAATTTGTAATTCGCTTTAACTCGTTTTTTTGAAGTAAAAGAGTTTTTACTTCCTCTTTTACTTCAAAAATGCTCGAGAGCATAACAAATGTAGAGTTCCAGCGTGTCTTTACATGTTGCTTCAATGTTTTTGAAAGCATACTATTCAGTTGCGAATGCTTAAAATATTTGACCAATGATTTACAACAGTCAACTAAGCCATTCACTTCCTCAATAGTGTTTTTCTCAAAAATGTCATCCATCACAAGGTTTAAATTGTGGCATGCACAGGAGAGGCGTTTGTAGTCTTTAAATGCAGCAACTACATTTGATCCATTGTCCGTCACAAATACAGCTCTGTCTATATTATCGTAGATCTTAAAGTCCCGTAAGATGTCCTGGACATTTTTGAGAATATTCTCTCCCGTTTTCCGTTCTTCTAAGAACTCCCTGATGCCTGCAGAAGACACATAAATAAGTAAACAGCAAAACACTTTATGCGTATGTAAGTACCTAGAAGAGCGACATTCAATTGGAACGTGTCATCCACATAGTGGGCAGTTAGCGATATAAAATTCCGCTGCGTGTAGTCATCACACCACATGTCGGTCGTATACGCAAGTTGTTGACCTTCCAAATTAATGATAAGTTCACTCTTCAACTTTTCATACTCTTCTTGCATGATGGTAGTGCTTAGCACTTTTCGGGATACTGCCAAATCACCGAATGACTGCTTTCCAAATTCTGCTCCTATGTCGATAAGCGCTTGGCTATATTCGCGAAAGCCGCTACCTGCCAAATCACAAAATTTAGATAAATATTACTTAGTGCGCATACATACGTACAATAAGAAAAAGTACGCACCTTCAGTAATATTAAATGCGTGCAAGTCTTTTGCCACTAGGGCGAGCTGCTTTCGAGCTAAAGATTCGCAAACGCGAGACGGAACAATTCGTTTCGTAAACATGTCCATTTTGGGCTGCGATTTAAGCGCCTCCTGTTGAGACACGCACTTATGCCGGCTGAGCGTGCCCGTGCCCTGTTTTGCATTAAACGCCAGCACATGCTTACAGCTCCGGCAACACACAAAATCTTCATTTTTGCCATTATATCGTACACAATCAAAAAGCTTCCACACATCACTCCTGCCTTTCTCGTTTGGCAATAGTTTAACACTATCACATTTCTTGTTTATGGCTTCCTGGATTATTAATCGCGACATTGTTAGATTTGTTAACATTAAATGTAATTTCCCTTTTGCGCGCTTTTTTAGTGGTGAGCAATCCAGCAAAAAACTATAAGCATATCGATAATACTATCGAACAACATTTATTATGCGATAAATAGTTGTTCCAGTACGTGAAATAATCAAAAACTAAAAGCTTATCAAAATAGTTTTAAGCCCTTTTTCTTGCTTTTCCGGGCCTTACCGGGCCGGGCCTTTTTGCTTAAGCCCGGGCCCGCACGAAGCCCGCACGAAACTCAAATTTGAGGCCCGGGCCCGGTCCGGGCCTGTGCAAGCCTGCGGGCCACAAAAAAAAGCCCGGCCCGCGCCCACCTCTAGTTCGCACTGAACATCAGACGTCGTGCTTCACTCTTTTATGTGTGTTATGTGTTTGGTATTCTATGCATGTGCATGCCTGCATGTGTTGGGTTCGTTGGTGTTTGATGTCGAACGTTCTTGTTCGCCCTGAACAATGATCGTTGAGCATCTAACTCGAACATATTACTGTGTTAGTTTGTAACGTTTATTTGGTTTTGTTCGATTGCTGACGTATTCTTGTGTTCGCCCTGAACAACAAGAGCGACAACTCGAACATGACACAACCAAGATCGCCTTATGTTCGCCTTGGACATATTGCGATTTATTGTTAAATCTTATTTTCTTGTTTTATCCTTTTTATACTCGATACCGAAGGTAACTAGTATATTGGTTTTGTGCAATGTCCGTCATGGTGTCTGTCCGTCTGTCCGTCTGTCCGTCCGTATGTATGCAAGTTTTTTCCACACCCTTCAAGCTAGAGACTTGAAACTTTCCAATTCTCTTTATCTATGGGATAGTAAATTAAAGTGTCAAGATGGGGGTTCTACGATAACTGGGGGGCTGGCAAATCGATAAATTCGATAACTCAAAACCGATAAATCCACATATTTCGCACATCCTTACAGCTAGAACTACCAAATTTGGTAAGAAGATAGCTACTAGCAACCCCCAAAAAACTGCATCAATAATTTTGGAGCCACGCCCCCCCATTCCGCCCCCAGCCCCCCCGAATTTAAAAGTCAAAAAAGCATATATCTCCCTCAGTTTTTGAGCTATAGCCACCAAATTTGGTGCCAAGATAGGTGATGATGACCCCCTAAAAACTGCATCAAAAGTTTGGATGCCACGCCCACCGACACTGCCCTAGCTACCCCCATCCACCCCAACGCTTCGTCAAAAACGGGAATGCGTGTATCTTCCAGAGTTGTGGAGCTAGAGCTTCCAAATTTGGTGGGAAGATAGCTAGTAGCGATCCCCAAAAAACTGCATCAAAGTTTTGGAGCCGCGCCCACCCATTTCGCCCCCAGCCCCCCCGCATTTTGAAATCAGAAATGGCTATATCTCCCAAAGTTTTTGAGCTAGAGCCACCAAATTTGGTGCCAAGATAGGTGATGATGACCCCCTAAAAACTGCATCAAAAGTTTGGATGCCACGCCCACCGATCCTACCCTAGCCGCCCCCATCCACCCCAACGCTTCGTCAAAAACGGGAATGCGTGTATCTTCCAGAGTTGTGGAGCTAGAGCCACCAAATTTGGTAGGAAGATAGCTGGCAGTGACCCTCAAAAATCTGCATCAACGTTTTGGAGCCAAGCCCACCCATTCCGCCCCCCTTTCCCCACCATTTACAAACTTTCAGCTAGAGTCACCAAATTTGGTATGAAGATAGCAATTGACATTCCACAAAGATCTGCATCAAAAATTTGGATGCCATGCCTACCCATAACGCCCCAGCCCCCCCCCCCCCCCTTTTCTCACTTTTTACAAACTTCGAGCTAGAGTCACCAAATTTGGTATGAAGATAGCAATTGACATTCCTCATGGATCGGCAGCAAAAATTTGAATGCCACGCCCACCCATACCGCCCCAAGCCCCATAGCCCTCCTAACCCCACCTTATACAAACTTTGAGCTAGAGTCACCAAATTTGGTATGAAGGTAGCATTTGACATTCCACAAGGATCTGCAGCAAAAATTTGGATGCCACGCCCAACCATACCGCCCCCAGCCCCCTTTCCCCACTTTATACAAACTTTGAGCTAGAGTCACCAAATTTGGTATGAAGGTAGCATTTGACATTCCACAAGGGTCTGCAGCAAAAATTTGGATGCCACGCCCAACCATACCGCCCCCAGCCCCCCTTTCCCCACTTTATACAAACTTTGAGCTAGAGTCACCAAATTTGGTATGAAGGTAGCATTTGACATTCCACAAGGATCTGCAGCAAAAATTTGGATGCCACGCCCAACCATACCGCCCCCAGCCCCCCTTTCCCCACTTTATACAAACTTTGAGCTAGAGTCACCAAATTTGGTATGAAGGTAGCATTTGACATTCCACAAGGATGTGCAGCAAAAATTTGAATGCCACGCCCAACCATACTGCCCCCAGCCCCCCTTTCCCCACTTTTACAAACTTTGAGCTAGAGTCACCAAATTTGTTATGAAGATAGCAATTGACATTCTACAAAGATCTGCATCAAAAATTTGGATGCAATTCCACCCATACCGCCCCCAGCCCCCCTTTCCCCACTTTATACAAACTTCGAGCTAGAGTCACCAAATTTGGTATGAAGAAAGCAATTAACATCCCACATGGATGGGCATCAAAATTTTTAATACTGGTATCGAGTATACCGCAGTCGGTTGCGTCCGACTGCAACGTTTCCACTTGTTTTTTTTTTTTATATGTGCACTTTTTACTCATTTTAACCGATATTATTTGCATTTAGTTTCATTTTTACGTTATGGCTTTTTATACTCGATACCGAAGGTAAAGAGTATATTGGTTTTGTGCAATGTCCGTCATGGTGTCTGTCCGTCTGTCCGTCTGTCCGTCCGTATGTGTGCAAGTTTTTTCCACACCCTTCAAGCTAGGGACTTGAAACTTTCCAATACTCTTTATCTATGGGATAGTATATTAAAGTGTCAAGATTGGGGTTCTACGATAACTGGGGGGCTGGCAAATCGATAAATTCGATAACTCAAAAACGATAAATCCGCATATTTCACACACCCTTACAGCTAGAACTACCAAATTTGGTAAGAAGATAGCTACTAGCATTCCCCAAAAAACTGCATCAAAAATTTTGGAGCCACGCCCCCCCATTCGCCCCCAGACCCCCCGCATTTTAGAGTCAAAAAAGCCTATATCTCCCACAGTTTTTGAGCTAGAGCCACAAAATTTGTTGCCAATTTAGCTGATGTTGACCCCCCAAAAACTGCACTAAAAGTTTGGATGCCACGCCCACCAACACCGCCCTAGCCGCCCCCAGATGCCCCAACGCTTCGTAAAAAACGGGAATGCGTGTATCTTCCAGAGTAGTGGAGCTAGAGCCACAAATTTGGTAGGAAGATAGCTGGTAACGACCCCAAAAGAACTGCATCAAAGTTTTGGAGCCACGCCAACCCATCCCGCCCCCAGCCCCCCCCGCATTTTGAAATCAGAAAAGCCTATATCTCCCACAGTTTTTTAGCTAGAGTCAC
This sequence comes from Scaptomyza flava, assembly GCA_030179655.1. NCBI lineage: Eukaryota > Metazoa > Arthropoda > Insecta > Diptera > Drosophilidae > Scaptomyza > Scaptomyza flava. The sequence goes on from JARNME010000404.1 coordinate 63,555,384, forward strand.
CAAACTTGGTGCCAAGATAGATGATGATGACCCCCCAAAAACTGCATCAAAAGTTTGGATGCCACGCCCACCAATACCGCCCTAGCCACCCCCATCTGCCCCAACGCTTCGTCAAAAACGGGAATGCGTGTATCTTCCAGAGTTGTGGAGCTAGAGCTTCCAAATTTGGTGGGAAGATAGCTAGTAGCGATCCCCAAAAAACTGCATCAAAGTTTGGAGCCGCGCCCACCCATTTCGCCCCCAGCCCCCCCGCATTTTGAAATCAGAAATGGCTATATCTCCCAAAGTTTTTGAGCTAGAGCCACCAAATTTGGTGCCAAGATAGGTGATGATGACCCCCTAAAAACTGCATCAAAAGTTTGGATGCCACGCCCACCGATCCTACCCTAGCCGCCCCCATCCACCCCAACGCTTCGTCAAAAACGGGAATGCGTGTATCTTCCAGAGTTGTGGAGCTAGAGCCACCAAATTTGGTAGGAAGATAGCTGGCAGTGACCCTCAAAAATCTGCATCAACGTTTTGGAGCCAAGCCCACCCATTCCGCCCCCCTTTCCCCACCATTTACAAACTTTCAGCTAGAGTCACCAAATTTGGTATGAAGATAGCAATTGACATTCCACAAAGATCTGCATCAAAAATTTGGATGCCATGCCTACCCATACCGCCCCAGCCCCCACCCCCCCTTTCCCACTTTTACAAACTTCGAGCTAGAGTCACCAAATTTGGTATGAAGATAGCAATTGACATTCCTCATGGATCGGCAGCAAAAATTTGAATGCCACGCCCACCCATACCGCCCCAAGCCCCATAGCCCTCCTAACCCCACCTTATACAAACTTTGAGCTAGAGTCACCAAATTTGGTATGAAGGTAGCATTTGACATTCCACAAGGATCTGCAGCAAAAATTTGGATGCCACGCCCAACCATACCGCCCCCAGCCCCCCTTTCCCCACTTTATACAAACTTTGAGCTAGAGTCACCAAATTTGGTATGAAGGTAGCATTTGACATTCCACAAGGATCTGCAGCAAAAATTTGGATGCCACGCCCAACCATACCGCCCCCAGCCCCCCTTTCCCCACTTTATACAAACTTTGAGCTAGAGTCACCAAATTTGGTATGAAGGTAGCATTTGACATTCCACAAGGATCTGCAGCAAAAATTTGGATGCCACGCCCAACCATACCGCCCCCAGCCCCCCTTTCCCCACTTTATACAAACTTTGAGCTAGAGTCACCAAATTTGGTATGAAGGTAGCATTTGACATTCCACAAGGATGTGCAGCAAAAATTTGGATGCCACGCCCAACCATACCGCCCCCAGCCCCCCTTTCCCCACTTTTACAAACTTTGAGCTAGAGTCACCAAATTTGTTATGAAGATAGCAATTGACATTCTACAAAGATCTGCATCAAAAATTTGGATGCAATTCCACCCATACCGCCCCCAGCCCCCCTTTCCCCACTTTATACAAACTTCGAGCTAGAGTCACCAAATTTGGTATGAAGATAGCAATTGACATCCCACATGGATGGGCATCAAAATTTTTAATACTGGTATCGAGTATACCGCAGTCGGTTGCGTCCGACTGCAACGTTTCCACTTGTTTTTTTTTTTATATGTGCACTTTTTACTCATTTTAACCGATATTATTTGCATTTAGTTTTATACTCGATACCGAAGGTAAAGAGTATATTGGTTTTGTGCAAAGTCCGTCATGGTGTCTGTCCGTCTGTCCGTCTGTCCGTCTGTCCGTCCGTATGTGTGCAAATTTTTTCCACACCCTTCAAGCTAGGGACTTGAAACTTTCCAATACTCTTTATCTGTGGGATAGTATATTAAAGTGTCAAGATTGGGGTTCTACGATAACTGGGGGGCTGGCAAATCGATAAATTCGATAACTCAAAAACGATAAATCCGCATATTTCACACACCCTTACAGCTAGAACTACCAAATTTGGTAAGAAGATAGCTACTAGCATTCCCCAAAAAACTGCATCAAAAATTTTGGAGCCACGCCCCCCCATTCCGCCCCCAGACCCCCCGCATTTTAGAGTCAAAAAAGCCTATATCTCCCACAGTTTTTGAGCTAGAGCCACAAAATTTGTTGCCAATTTAGCTGATGATGACCCCCCAAAAACTGCACTAAAAGTTTGGATGCCACGCCCACCAATACCGCCCTAGCCGCCCCCAGATGCCCCAACGCTTCGTAAAAAACGGGAATGCGTGTATCTTCCAGAGTAGTGGAGCTAGAGCCACAAAATTTGGTAGGAAGATAGCTGGTAACGACCCCAAAAGAACTGCATCAAAGTTTTGGAGCCACGCCAACCCATCCCGCCCCCAGCCCCCCCCGCATTTTGAAATCAGAAAAGCCTATATCTCCCACAGTTTTTTAGCTAGAGTCACCAAACTTGGTGCCAAGATAGATGATGATGACCCCCCAAAAACTGCATCAAAAGTTTGGATGCCACGCCCACCAATACCGCCCTAGCCACCCCCATCTGCCCCAACGCTTCGTCAAAAACGGGAATGCGTGTCGGAAGCAAAAATTTGAATGCCCCATAGCCCCCCTTTCACCACCTTTACATGCTTCGAACTAGAGTCACCAAATTTGGTATGAAGGTAGCATTTGACATTCCACAAGGATCTGCAGCAAAAATTTGGATGCCACGCCCAACCATACCGCCCCAGCCCCATAGCCCCCCTCTCCCCACTTTATACCAACATCGAGCTAGAGTCACCAAATTTGGTATGAAGAGAGCAATTGACATCCCACATGGATCGGCAGCAAAAATTTGAATGCCACGCCCACCCATACCGCCCCAAGCCCCATAGCCCCCCTTTCACCACCTTTTACATGCTTCGAACTAGAGTCACCAAATTTGGTATGAAGGTAGCATTTGACATTCCACAAGGATCTGCAGCAAAAATTTGGATGCCACGCCCAACCATACCGCCCCCAGCCCCATAGCCCCCCTCTCCCCACCTTATACAAACTTCGAGCTAGAGTCACCAAATTTGGTATGAAGAGAGCAATTGACATCCCACATGGATCGGCAGCAAAAATTTGAATGCCACGCCCACCCATACCGCCCCAAGCCCCGTAGCCCCCCTTTCACCACCTTTTACATGCTTCGAACTAGAGTCACCAAATTTGGTATGAAGGTAGCATTTGACATTCCACAAGGATCTGCAGCAAAAATTTGGATGCCACGCCCAACCATACCGCCCCCACTTTCCCCACCTTATACTAACTTTGAGCTAGAGTCAACAAAATTTGGTATCAAGGTAGCATTTGACATTCCACAAGGATCTGCAGCAAAAATTTGGATGCCACGCCCAACCATACCGCCCCCAGCCCCCATTTCCCCACTTTATACAAACTTTGAGCTAGAGTCACCAAATTTGGTATGAAGGTAGCATTTGACATTCCACAAGGATCTGCAGCAAAATTTGGATGATATTCCACCCATACCGCCCCCAGCCCCCCTTTCCCCACTTTTACAAACTTTGAGCTAGAGTCACCAAATTTGTTATGAAGATAGCAATTGACATTCCACAAAGATCTGCATCAAAAATTTGGATGATATTCCACCCATACCGCTCCCAGCCCCCTTTCCCCACTTTATACAAACTTCGAGCTAGAGTCACCAAATTTGGTATGAAGATAGCAATTGACATCTCACATGGATGGGCATCAAATTTTTAATACTGGTATACTGGTAAGTTTTGGAGCCACGCCAACCCATCCCGCCCCCAGCCCCCCCGCATTTTGAAATCAGAAAAGCCTTTATCTCCCACAGTTTTTTAGCTAGAGTCACCAAACTTGGTGCCAAGATAGATGATGATGACCCCCCAAAAACTGCATCAAAAGTTTGGATGCCACGCCCACCAATACCGCCCTAGCCACCCCCATCTGCCCCAACGCTTCGTCAAAAACGGGAATGCGTGTCGGAAGCAAAAATTTGAATGCCCCATAGCCCCCCTTTCACCACCTTTTACATGCTTCGAACTAGAGTCACCAAATTTGGTATGAAGGTAGCATTTGACATTCCACAAGGATCTGCAGCAAAAATTTGGATGCCACGCCCAACCATACCGCCCCCAGCCCCCCTTTCCCCACTTTATACCAACTTCGAGCTAGAGTCACCAAATTTGGTATGAAGAGAGCAATTGACATCCCACATGGATCGGCAGCAAAAATTTGAATGCCACGCCCACCCATACCGCCCCAAGCCCCATAGCCCCCCTTTCACCACCTTTTACATGCTTCGAACTAGAGTCACCAAATTTGGTATGAAGGTAGCATTTGACATTCCACAAGGATCTGCAGCAAAAATTTGGATGCCACGCCCAACCATACCGCCCCCAGCCCCATAGCCCCCCTCTCCCCACCTTATACAAACTTCGAGCTAGAGTCACCAAATTTGGTATGAAGAGAGCAATTGACATCCCACATGGATCGGCAGCAAAAATTTGAATGCCACGCCCACCCATACCGCCCCAAGCCCCGTAGCCCCCCTTTCACCACCTTTTACATGCTTCGAACTAGAGTCACCAAATTTGGTATGAAGGTAGCATTTGACATTCCACAAGGATCTGCAGCAAAAATTTGGATGCCACGCCCAACCATACCGCCCCCAGCCCCATAGCCCCCCTCTCCCCACCTTATACTAACTTTGAGCTAGAGTCAACAAAATTTGGTATCAAGGTAGCATTTGACATTCCACAAGGATCTGCAGCAAAAATTTGGATGCCACGCCCAACCATACCGCCCCCAGCCCCCATTTCCCCACTTTATACAAACTTTGAGCTAGAGTCACCAAATTTGGTATGAAGGTAGCATTTGACATTCCACAAGGATCTGCAGCAAAAATTTGGATGATATTCCACCCATACCGCCCCCAGCCCCCCTTTCCCCACTTTTACAAACTTTGAGCTAGAGTCACCAAATTTGTTATGAAGATAGCAATTGACATTCCACAAAGATCTGCATCAAAAATTTGGATGATATTCCACCCATACCGCTCCCAGCCCCCCTTTCCCCACTTTATACAAACTTCGAGCTAGAGTCACCAAATTTGGTATGAAGATAGCAATTGACATCTCACATGGATGGGCATCAAAATTTTTAATACTGGTATCGAGTATACCGCAGTCGGTTGCGTCCGACTGCTACGTTTCCACTTGTTATAATTATAATTTCTTTTTATTCTTTTTATCATGTTTCATCCTTCACTTGTTTCACTTATGTACATTTCGTTATCTTATTTTAAACTTACTTTAATAGTATTAATACTGCAATCTGCATGGTTCGTGTTGCGGCTGCGCCAGTTAAGGTTTGTAGAGGTTTCCGACGGCAAGAAATTATGTAGACGTAGTTCTGTTTTTGAATTGTCAAACGAGACTAAAAGCTTTATTCTGCATAACGGAATATATATATGACTTAAAACTAAGTGTTTACAATATACGGAATGTGTATGTGTATATGTGTGCCCTATATATGTATCCTGTTCGCAACTCAGCAGTTGCGAAACACTGTAGTGGGTGAAGTGGCTTGGTTGAAGTCGCTGATCGGAAATATGCCGCGTAGGCATTTGTTGTAGACGACGAAGTGTCTCTGCATTTGTGCTTGGTCAGTAGCTTCCGCGTATAGCCCTGTTGTTAGGCAATACGCGGAGGCTTTGCTGGAGGGCTGATTTGGGGGGCGAGGTTGGCGGAGGTAACTCGCGCGCATACATAAGAGAGTTAGCCGAAATAGCTATAATTGGTGATGGAGCCTGCCTTTTTAAAGCTCTTCTAAACAATATGAGTGCGCTATGTCATACTTATGGTACTGCATGTGAGCTTCAAGCAGCAGCAGAAATCCGGGTTCATGTCGCTTAGAAGAATAGTTAGATCGTGGTAATCTATATATATAAAAGAGTTTGTCCTGATGACAATGGAAGAGCCACAGCCTAAACGAAAAGAACTAGAAGGCTGAAATTTTCACATAATTTTCCATGCAGGCAGTAAGTGAGCACAAGGGAATTTTAATTTGGACAACTCCTTCAAGTACCGCCCATACGATTTGAAGCTATTTTTACCCATTTAAAAAAACAAATTACAATTACAACAAGTACCCATTCCACTACTGTCGCCTGATTGTCGCACAAGCTGAGGGTTTGATCGCGAGCGAGAATACAAAAACAAAACAAATGCGCAGTGACGCCTTCGCGTCGCACTTCGCACAGTGCACATTGTTTTTTCAAATTTGTGTTTGCCTTTGACAATTGATTTACGACCAAAGTAGCGTTTGTTGTTGTTGTCAGTGTTGTTGTTGGGCCCGCACTGCTACTATTTGTTGGTGTCATTGATTTTAAAAAACAACAACAACATAACAAAACTTGGTGCGTCTAGAAAAATTTCCCACACCAGAATATGTTATGGGGGTGGATTCGCTTAATTGCTGCTTATATAACTTGACAAAACGTCACACACTAACATTATTGATATACTATTGATATACAATTTCGAATAAGCAAAGGGCGTTCACATAAGCGCGTGTGTTGCCCTTATGATAATCAGATAATTTGAAATCTCGCTCCGATCATGCGCCTTTGTTGTTGCTCATTTACGTTCACTCTCTATTTTATGTGCGCGCTTTGCATGTCAATCATAAAGTTTAATAACCCTAGCTCCTCCGCACACACTCTAAATTAAAGCTAAAGGCAATATACAATTCACTTAACTGCAGCCTCTTAGATATGTTTTGCATTGATTCAGTGCGTGCGAAGAAGGTAGCGATACTACGCTCTTTGTTTGAGTTGCAGAGCGCGCGCATATATAAGTGAGTTAGCCGAATTAGCTATAATTGGTGATGGAGCCTGCCTTTTTAAAGCTCTTCTAAAAATATGAGTGCGCTATGTCATACCTATGGTACTGCATGTGAGCTTCAAGCAGCAGCAGAAATTTTTGCTGTAAATTTCCAAGTTTTTCAAAATGGAAATTTATTACAAGCATTTGGAAATAATATGCATCCTGTTAAAGATTGTGTTTACCGGTCCATTAATGAATGGACATTTTGATGTTTATATTCCTTTAGAGGAAGTATTAACTCAAGATTCTGATACGTCAAGTGAATGTAAAACTAAAAAAGTTTAAAAATCCCGATAAAAGACTTAGTCGATTCACCGGCAAAACAGAAAAGAAAAGTAAAAAAAAAAGTTCATTTGAAAAAAATAGTGATATCAATAGGGGTAAGCGCATAGAAGCATCAAAAAGATTTCAGGTTAATAATTCTGAAGCTCATTTAGTTGCAGTGAGAAGAGATAAGGCTAAAAATCCTGAAGCTAATAGAGTAGCAGTGAGAAGACATCAGGCTTATAATCCTAATGCACGTCAAGAAAGGCGTTTGCGTGCATGGAGTGTTAAAGCCATGTCTGGCTTAAACTATGATTTTGAAATAGCTTACAAGTCAGATAAAATTACTCAACTTGGTAGTATGAATTTTATATGCAAACATTGTAATGCTTTAAAATGGAAAAATTAGCCTTTGGATATCTGTTGCAAGGCAGGAAAAGTTAAGCTCTCCCAAAATGAAAGTTTGCCTGATACACTTAAAAGATTAATAATTGGTGGACATCTCAAGCATGATCATTTAATTGATCGTATAAGAAAGTATAACAGCTGCTTTCAAATCACTGCTTTTGGAAGTACAAAAACTATAAATGAAAGTTGGTCAACCTTTAAGGCCCAAGGAGAAGTGTATCACTTAATTGGTAGTGTCCGACCTTTGCTAAATGAAGAAATGCAGTTTCTTCAAATTTATTTTGTTGGTGATGATGAAAAGGAAGCTCAACTACGTTGCAAAAATATTTCAAATGTTGATTGTAGCGTAGTAAGGGTCTTCAATGTATGTTTTATCAGCATAATCGTTATGTTAAAGATCTAAAAATGGCTCTCAATAAAATACCAACAAGTACTACAGACTATAAACTGATTATACATGCTGATCGAACACCCGCTGGTGCACATTAAGGGCGAGATAAATCATTTAATTTACTGTCGTTCCCTTTTTAGTCAGTTTTTGGTTGATATGTATACTAAAATTGAAACAGAAAGGTTAAATTATATTCGCTACAATCAAGCGAAACTCAGAGCAGATAGCGATATACATCTACAAGATGCAATAGGCCAACAAGATGATGTCGCAGCTCAACTTGGTCAAATGTTAATTTTACCATCTTCTTTTACAAGCTCTGTACGATATATGCATGAAAAGACTCAAGATGCTATGACATATGTCCGACATTTTGGGCGACCAGATCTTTTCATAACATTCACATGCAATCCACCGGGTCAAAAACCGCATGATCGTCACGATATTAAAGCTCGAGCCTTTCATTTAAAAGTTAAAGCTTTAATGTCACTATTGACAAAAGGTTCTTTGTTTGGAAGCGTGCAATGTTTCATGTACTCTGTGGAATGGCAAAAGCGGGGCTTACCACATATACACATTCTACTTTGGTTAGAAAATAAAATAAGACCAGATAAAATCGATAGAATTATCTGTGCCGAAATACCAAACGCAGATGAGGATCTTTTGTTATATACATTGTTAAGTCAAATATGATTCATGGTCCTTGCGGTGCATTTAATAATAAATCGCCATACATGAAAAATTTGAAAATGAACCAAAAGGTTTCCTCTACTGTGACTGGAAAAGAAAGTAACCCTCTATATCGTAAAAGAGGGATATAAAATGGTGGCAATGCAATTAATATAAATGGTAACTGCATAGATAATCGTTGGGTTGTGCCTTACAACTGTGTACTATTGAGAACATTTGAAGCTCACATAAATGTTGACTATTTTAGTTCTGTAAAGTCTATTAAGTACATTTGTAAATATGTTAACACGGACAGCGATCAAGCGTCATTTACTCTTGAAGAGCAACGTAATGAAATTAATATGTACGAAAGTGGCCGTTATATAAGTAGCTCAGAAGCGGTATGGAGAATCCTTACATTTCCCATACATGAACGTTTTCCGGCTATTACACACTTAGCTGTTCATTTAGAAAATGGTCAACGGATATATTTTAACCCCAATAATCCGCAACAATTACTTGACAGATTAAGCATTACACACATTATGCACACGTGATGAGTTTGCAAGAACGCTTCTATATTAAGAAGTTCCATCGTATTTTACATGGAACAATAAAGAATTTCAAAGAAGAAAACGAGGGCATGATGTGCCAAATTTTCTTGGAGTTAAAAGAGATTCAGCTTTGGGAAGAGCTTACACTATTCATCTCAATAATACAGAATGTTTTTACTTAAGACTTTTATTACATTTTGTAAGGGGCCCAACTTCATTTTTAAATTTAAAAACCGTTAATGGTATAGCATACGCATCATTTCAATTGGCGTGTAAAGCTCTAGGATTACTAGAAGATGATAAGCACTGGGATTCAACTATAGCCGAAGCTGTCATATGTCAAAATCCTACAAAACTGAGAAAACTTTTTGCAAAAATTTAGTATTTTTTCAAATTTCAGATGCTCTTAAACTTTGGAATACATATAAAGAGAGCTTCTCAGACAGTATTTTAAGAGCCTTTCATTTTTCCTAAGACAGAAATATTGATGAAAGTATTGTGAATAATGTATTAAATAAATGTCTCATTTACATTGAAGATATTGTACTGTCTACTGGTGGTCAAAACTTGACTTACTATGGACTTCCACTACAATTAGATCCGAGGAGTTTGTTCCAAATATTGAATATCATAGAGAAACAAATTATGAAAATTGCGATAGTTTTGTTGTTAATAATGAGCTACTCCTTACTGCTGAGAAAAAACAAGTATACGAAAAGATACTACATGGCGTTGGAGCAGAAAAGGGAGAAATCTATTTTTTAGATGCACCTGGTGGAACAGATAAAACGTATCTTTTAATATATTATTGGCAAAGGTACGGCAAAGTAAAAAAATTGCATTGGCCGTTGCTTCTTCCGGTATCGCAGCCACTGTACTTAATGGTGATCGCTCAGCGCATTCTACACTTAAGATTTCAATTAATTTGATTCATTTAGAAACACTACATTGCTCAATTTCAAAGCAATCTAATATTGCTGCTCTGCTCAAAGATTGCAAGCTTATTGTTTGGGATGAGTGTACTATGGGCCATAAAGGTGCTTTTGAAGCTGTAGATCGATCTTTGAAAGACATTCGAGATAGTGAATACTTAATGGGTGGCATAACTGTTCTCTTAGCTGGTGATTTTCGACAAACTCTTCCAGTGATCCCCAAAGGAACAAGTGCAGATGAAATTAATGCGAGCTTAAAGTCATCAATTTCGTGGCCCAAAATACAGAAAACTGCATTAACGAAAAATATGCGAGTACACTTAAAAGGTGATAGCATAGCTGGTGAATTTGCAGAAATGCGTCTTAAAATTGGAAATGGATTATTTCCAACCCATGATGGCAAAATAACTTTGTCGAACCAATTATCTTTACTGGCAATGGTATAGGGGAAACGGTTTTTATACCGAGAATTCCATTAATACCTTCTAATTCTGAATTGCCAATTCAAATTAAAAGATTGCAATTTCCTTTAAAAGTTTGCTTGGCCTTAACAATTAATAAATCACTGGGACAAACTCTGAAATTAGCCGGACTAGACTTAAGACACGATTGTTTTTCTCATGGCCAATTTTATGTAGCCTGCTCAAGAGTCAGTTCACCAAAAAGTTTATTTGTATTAGCACCTGACGGAAAAGCAACCAATTTCGTTTATAAAGAGCTCTTAAAAGTTGTTAATAATTGCAAATTAAATTCAATAAGTGGATAAGGCCTACTGGGGAAACCACAATAAAAAAATGACGCGCCTGATTCTCTACCTCAATGGTGGCGTCGAAAAGAGAATATTAAATACTTAGCTTTAATATTTTGTGAAATATTTTCTAATTTATTTATTTTGTATCTATCTTCTATTGCTAAAATTTATATAAACTATCCGCGCAGCGAAGTAAGCGGGCCACTTACTAGTATAATATATATGTATGCAGTTTTTGTGGTAGGCAGGCATTGATTTATTGATTTTTGCTAGCCGAAAGGCTAGCTACCATAAGCATGTGTGTGTCCCTGTCTCTATGCATGTCCATATTTTTTAATGTATGCGTACCATTTGCCAGGCAATTCATTGACCTTCCTCAACTAATATGAATTCTTGTTGGTTATACATTCACTTGACGTATCAGAATCTGTTGTAGCAAGTAGGCGAATCCACCCCCATAACATATTCTGGTGTGGGAAATTCTTATAGACGCACCAAGTTTTGTTATGTTGTTGTTGTTATTTAAAATCAATGACACCAACAAAAAGTAGCAGTGTGGGCCCAGTAACAAAACTGACAACAACAACAAACGCTATTTGGGTCGTAAATCAATTGTCAAAGGCACACAAATTTGAAAAAAAAGAATGTGCACTGTGCGAAGTGATACATGTACATGAAATTATGAAAATTATTTTCAAGCGCATTGTCCACTTAATTGTGTATGCACTTATTCATTAAGAAGCGGAAATCCGTTTCTTTTTTGCAAGTGTAAGAACATTTTTTTATGACTTTGCTTGTGCGACGCGAAGGCGTCACTGCGCATTTGTTTTGTTTTTGTATTCTCGCTCGCGATCAAACCCTCAGCTTGTGCGACAATCAGGCGACATTAGTGGGTACTTGTTGTAATTGTAATTTGTTTTTTAAAATCTTTAAAAAGTGCTCCAAATCGTATGGGAGGTACTTGAAGGAGTTGTCCAAATAAAAATTCCCTTCTTAGTGCTCACTTACTACCTGCATGGAAAATTGTGTGAAAACTTCAGCCTTCTAGCTCTTTTCGTTTAGGTTGTGGCTCTTCCATTATCATCAGGACAAACTCTTTTATATATATAGAGATGACAAATCATCTACCCATTATACTACACACAACACCTTCACGCACATTGACATCTCATTCTGTTCACCAGACATACAAATTTTTTCGACGTGGAAACGATTTGATCAACTTTGTTGAAGTGACCACTTCTCTATACTTTTGACTTTGTATCAAAGAAATAGCCCACATATTCATCCAAGAAGTCATTTCAAGTTAGATAAAGCCAACTGGCAACTCTTTGAAAATACAATTCCTACAATAAATAACAGGATGCCCCCTGCAAATGAAGTCAATAAAGAGGCAGCAAATATAAACAAAATAATCCTTCAAAGTGCACATAGAGCGATTCCAAAAACTTCTATAAAGCAGCAACCACGAAATGTCCCATGGTGGAATAAAAACTAACATGCTCTAAAGAAAGAAAAAAACAAAATGTGGAACAAGTGGAACATCGCCCAAGAAAACATAATTAATTTTAGGAAAGCAAACACAAAATTTAGACGTGAAATTAGTGAGGCAAAGAAAACATCATCAATACAATTTACCTCTCAAATTAGCCCAACTACTCCAACTTCTAAGATTTGGTCAAATATCCGCGCTTTCTGCGGTTTAAATCCAATGAAATCAATCCACGCAATATGGAACCCATACTCTAATAGTATTAGCACTGACAAAAAATCAATAGCCAACACTTTTGCACAAGTTTGGTCAAATCCTCCAAAGATCAGAATTTCTCTCAAAGCTTCAAAACTCACAAAGTGAATTCCATTAGCCAGCCCATTGATTATACACCAAGTAAATCCGCTAAGAATATAGAAACAGTTATAAAACCAGTTGAATTGCTAAGTTCTCTAAGCGCATCAAAAGGACAAACGCCTGGCTATGACAAGATATCTTATCCGATGATAAAACACTCTATTCCAGCTTTGCAAAATAGAATTATAAAACATTTGAATAATATATTTAACACTTAAATTCCACAGCAATATAAGACCAGTCTAGTTATACCAGTGCACAAGCCAAATACGGATAAGACCCAGCCAACGTCTTACCGCCCCATATCCCTTAACCAATGCCTTTCAAAAGTCATGGACAAGATAATCGCTAAACGGATATGGTGGTTAATACAAAACAAAAACCTTGTTTCTTAAAACCAATTTGGTTTTAAAAAACGCAAATCAGTTGCAGATTGTCTCCTTTATGTAGATCACCTGATAACTGAGTCCTTTAACAAGAAACGTCACACCTCAACCGTCTCCCTTGACTTCTGCAAGGCCTTTGACAGAATTCGCATCCACGCAATAATAGAACAGCTTAGGGAATGGAAAGATGGTCTGAAAATGATTAATTATGTAACCAACTTCATGATGCACCGTTAAAATATTGTAAGACTGGGATCACAACTATCCAAGACAGTCTCCATTCACAAAGGCGTACCACAGGGCTCACTACTTTCAGTGAAAAACAAGTGGAAACGTTGCAGTCGGACGCAACCGACTGCGGTATACTCGATACCAGTATTAAAAATTTTGATGCCCATCCATGTGGGATGTCAATTGCTATCTTCATACCAAATTTGGTGACTCTAGCTCGAAGTTTGTATAAAGTGGGGAAAGGGGGGCTGCGGGCGGTATGGGTGGAATATCATCCAAATTTTTGATGCAGATCTTTGTGGAATGTCAATTGCTATCTTCATAACAAATTTGGTGACTCTAGCTCGAAGCTTATAAAAGTGAGGAAAGGGGGGCTGGGGCGGAATGGGTGGGCGTGGCAGCCAAATTTTTGGTGCAGATCTTTGTGGGATGTCAATTTCTATCTTCATACCAAATTTTGTGACTCTAGCTCGAAGCTTGTAAAAGTGGGGAAAAGCGGCTGGGGCGGAATGGATGGGCGTGGCAGCCAAATTTTTGATGCAGTTTTTGGGGGGTCATCATCACCTATCTTGGCACCAAATTTGGTGACTCTAGCTAAAAAACTGTGGGAGATATAGGCTTTTCTGATTTCAAAATGCGGGGGGGCTGGGGGCGGAATGGGTGGGCGTGGCTCCAAAACTTTGATGCAATTCTTTTGAGGTTGTTGCCAGCTATCTTCCTACCAAATTTGGTGGCTCTAGCTCCACTACTCTGGAAGATACACGCATTCCCGTTTTTGACGAAGCGTTGGGGCAGATGGGGTGGCTAGGGCGGTATTGGTAGGCGTGGCATCCAAACTTTAGATGCAGTTTTTGGGGGGTCATCATCACCTATCTTGGCACCAAATTTGGTGGCTATAGCTCAAAAACTGTGGGAGATATAGGCTTTTTTGACTTTAAAATGCGGGGGGGCTGGGGGCGGAATGGGTAGGCGGGGCTCCAAAATTTTTGATGCAGTTTTTTGGGGGTTGCTAGTAGCTATCTTCTCACCAAATTTGGTAGTTCTAGCTGTCAGGATGTGCGAAATATGTGGATTTATCGGTTTTGAGTTATCGAATTTATCGATTTGCGAGCCCCCCAGTTATCGTAGAACCCCCATCTTGACACTTTAATTTACTATCCCATAGATAAAGAGAATTGGAAAGTTTCAAGTCTCTAGCTTGAAGGGTGTTGAAAAAAGTTGCGTTCATACAGACGGACAGACGGACAGACACCATGACGGACATTGCACAAACCCAATATACTCTTTACCTTCGGTATCGAGTATAAAAAAGAAAAAGAAATTACATTTTGCAGTTATGCAGATGACTTCCAACTCATTATTAACTTTCCAAAAAATAAAAACGTAACAAGGAACCTAGATCAGCTCTTTCAAAACATACAGGACTGGGGTGAGTTTTCAGGAGCTAAGCTTTCTTTGGAAAAATGCAAGCAAATACATACTTGCAACAAACTCCAATGCAGCTGTCCAGTTACATCAAATTACACAGTCATAGAGTCAGTTAATTCGCTCAAAATTTAAGGAGTTACAATCAACACAAATAACAAATGGACTAATCGCATTAACGACTTAGTCAACTCGGTGTCCAACAAACTTAACGCTATGAAATGTCTTGCAAGCCTTAAGTTTGACTGCAACACCACATCACTCCTATCAATATTGAAAGCACTTATGCTCTCCAAAGTGAACTATGCTCTTTTTCTTTACGGCAGAGCACCTATCTCAATTCTTAATAAAATTAAAGCAATAGTAAATGCAGCGACACGGACAACACTCAGTATCTATCGTACTTGTCCAACAAAAAACCTGATGTATGAAGCAGGCATCGCCCCGATTGAACTTAGGTACGCCTTTCTTAATAAAAAGCTTTACAAAATCTTACTTAATTCAAAAGACACGCCGATAGCAAAATATTTGAAGAAACGCCCGGTGTATAAAAATAGACACACATACTCAACACTAGACTACGTAATTAAAAAAGCAATGAATTAAATATACAAACAACACCAGCTAAATGTGATAATTATGCACCATATTGGATTTTCGATTCCAAACTTATTGACATGTCCTTAAGTGAATTTTATAAAGGCACCACAAATCCACAAGTTTATCAAAAATTATTCTTACGTATGAAGGAAACCTACTCCGCACATAATTTTATTTTCACAGACGGCTCTTCTACAAACAGCATTATCACTTTTGCTATAACTACAGTTACATCAGTCCTCAAATACGGTCTTTTACCTGATTTTTAAAAGGTATATTCTGCTGAAATCATATATAGATGAGGCGATCAGACTAGTTAGCCAACACAATGTTAAACACATGATTTGTTTGGATTCACTTTCTGCTCTTGAAGCGATTGCTAATACCAACAACACCGAATGTTACCCCTGTCAGATTAGAAGTAGAAGTAGACTGGGTCCCGGGACACACGAACATAAAAGGCAATGAAACAGCGGACGTAGCAGCCAAGTATGCAAAGTCGCTAAAACTAATAGGCACAAAAAATCTGAATAGAAAGGACATTGACAAATACTTAAGAAAGTAATTTGTTCTAGATTAGAGAAAACTTTTGAACTTAACGTCAAACTGGTACCAAGCACTCACGCAACCATCCTTTTTCCCGCTGGAAGCTTTAAGAAATCTGAATCTCTCACGACTGGACCAAATCAAAATAATCCGTTTACCTACCGGACATACCAAGCTCACCCACGAGCACTATCTGGACAGAAATATTCCCAATCAGTGCACATTATGCCAGGAAACACACGCCACAAGTATCAAACACATGCTAAAAAATTTTCCTGCAACCATCTCGATCAGAAACAAAATATTTAAGAATTCAAATCCGATTTCTCTTCTAAGTAACTTAAATGATAACAACTGCAAAATAATGAACCAATTTCATCAACAGGCGAACAATGTACAACAAAATTTGAAAATTTTTCCTGTTAAATAACGTTTAAGCATACCTTGTACATAATACCTTCATACATAGTACTTAACTACATATAAGTATAATCCAGCCATTATATTAGCCGCAGTCTAAGGCCTGAGTAGCCAGCGCTGCTAAATCCCTGTCAATACTGAGTTTACTCAGTACTGATTAATTATTAAATAAAAAAAATAAAAAAAACCTTGATAGGCCATCGTCCTCTTTGGTTAAAGTGCATTCAAAGGGCTTCACGCCTTGCTGCACTCGGCCTGCTGGTAAGAAACCCATAATTTGCGTAGCTAATATTGGACTTGTCGAAAACATGCAATGCAACTCCTTACCGTACTGCGAGCTAGTTTTCTAGCATTGATGACCTAAAAACGCTGTCGCACAAAAGCACATAACGCATGTGCTCCGACATGCATGTTGTTTCGATGCGTATATTCAAACAATGATTTTACAACAATATGATTATTTGGCAAAAGCATGGGGTGCTTAGTGTCAAATGATACATTTGCCCTAGACAGTCTGCCACCTACACGAATTATTTCCATACCCTCAGACTTGTCTAGGAATGGATTAAGTGCTTGAATTTTCGAAGAACTTATTATTTTTCCACTGCGTAGTTTTTCGATCTCCATATAAAAACATAACGCTTGCAGTTTGAACACTACAAAATTCAAGCCACCTTTTAATTCGAGTGCCGTTAGCTCTTTAGCTCTAGTCGAATCAATCCTTTGTGCAATTTGATGCCAACGATAAACATAACCAAATACTCTCGTAAGTTTTAAAAAATCTTTAGCATATTTGCTACCTCCTATTATATCATCTACTCTCATCGTTGGACAAGCTAGCAGACTAAATTTGTTGATTCGCTGTTCGGGGAGCTTCTCTGTCCACTGCTCATCAGGTTACTGCAAGAATTCTGGCCATTGCCACCACAACGACGATGCCTTTAGATGACTTGTGTACAGCCCGCGAGAAACAATATCTGCCGGATTTTGCTTAGATTCTATTTTGTACCACTCCTGTGCGTTCGATAACTCTTGAATTATAGCTACTCTGTTGGCAACAAAGGTTGTCCAACGACTAGCATGCAATGCGATCCAACTGAAAACAATTGTCGAATCTGTTAAGTAACCGGCCTTAGAAAACGATTCGGGTGCACATCCTTTGATTTTTGCCATAAGCTGCGCTAACAGCTTAGCACCTTCTAATTCCAACCTAGGTAGCGATACTACTCGAACAGGTGCAACCCTCGATTTGGCTGCCAGCAAATTTGATGAGATGCCTCCATGCTCATCAATGACGCGAACATATACCACCACTCCGTAAGCTCTACAAGAGGCATCTGAAAACGCATACAGCTCAATTCTGTCTGCCACTGCATGGACTGGAACTACAGCTCGAGGCAACGAACACTCATGAACAAGCTCCAATTCGCTTCTGTATTTTTGCCATTGTATCAAAACATATTGGATCAAACAACTGTGCTAACTCTGATAACACTATACGCTTCGTTATGCTGTCCGAATTACTTGCGATATACGAAAACTGAAACTAATCAACCCTCGATCTGTAGTTCTAAAGGATCTACTACTTTACATCTCCATTACAATAGCTGTTAGAACGCCACTTATGAAGCTCGAATCGCCCCAACTTTAACAACTCGGTAACTTAATTTGTATACCCTTAACCCATAAAACGGGTAAATAAGGGTATAATGGTTTTGTGCAAAAGTATGTAACAGGCAGAAGGAAGCATCTCCGACCCCATAAAGTATATATATTCTTGATCAGCATCAATAGCCGAGACGATATAGCCATGTCTGGCTGTCCGTCCGTCTGTCCGTCTGTCTGTCTGTATGAACGCGTGGATCTCAGAGACTACAAAAGCTAGAGACTTCTGATTTTGTATTTAAGTTCTCCTATACCATGAGCAGAACAAGTTTGCTTCAAATTATCGATAACTATTCTGGTTTCCGATATACACATAATATCAATAACAAAAAAATATCGAATTTGGAAAATCTAAAAATGAGGGTCAAAGTAATGGGTAATGATAGAACTTTTCTAAAAATTTCGTCCAAATCGGTTGAGAAACACCGGAGATATAAAATAATCGATTGAAGCTAAGTCAGTATACCAAAGTCTTACATAAATTTAATTTATTTATTGCAACTGGGTTCAGGGTATCTTCTAGTCGGGCTCTCCCGACTAGAGCCTTCTTACTTGTTTTAATTTATTTAGCTGCTCGTAAGAACTCGCTCCAGCTAGCATATCATCCATGTAGAAGTTTTGCTTTACAGCTTCACTAGCTAATGGAAACGACTTCCCAAACTGATCCGCTAAATAGTAAATACATCTAACTGCTAATACCCCGATTCCACTATTCGAAGATGCCGCATCTTTTTGTATTAGAATCCCATTTGTACAATGGGAAACTTATTCAAATTTTCCCCGTTGGTCGGCTGCATTCCCAGTTGGTTCGAAACCGACCAACTGGTAATGTTAGAAGTTAACATTACAGAGCACTGAACAGAGCATTAACATAGTCGATAGCATGAAATTTGTAATCGATACAAGGTTTATACAGTGCCGATTTGAGTAAAACCGCTTGTCATGAAGTGCATGTCCAAACAAACTGGGATATTCGCTAAACCATGTTTGCATTTTGCGCACAAATAGAAGCAATAATTTTTACTTTTTTGGCTTCACTTATTTTATTTGTGTTCGAGCTCATATTTGCTTCCAATTATATATAAACGTATAATACACAAATAGCTGTCTGCTGTCTTTTAACAGACCCTGTTAAATCAAGATGCAACTATGCAATTGGATTTATAGTGGAATCACCCACATCTTCCACTCGCTGTTAATGAAAGATGCAGCCTAATGGAATCGGGGTATAAGAAAGGTGCTGAGTTGCTACTATACGATTATCGTTTGTCCGTTTCACTGTAGTCACGCACATGTCTTCACATAGCCTTTCCGATTCTGTAAATACTTTTCCTGGTCGCGACACTTCCTCACATTGCCAGAACTGCTGCACCAAATTTTGCAACTGATCAGTCTCCTGTTGCCTTGGACCATCAAGTTTATTAACAATCAACGCAACATTCTGGTCAGGAATACACTCGCCTACCACTATCCAACCTAACAACGATCTTTAAAATATGGCTTGCTTGATCCCATTTTAATCTGACCAGCTACTATTAGCTGAAAGAACAAATTAACTCCAATTAACATATTTATTTCCTCTGTCGAATCAAATGAAGGATCTGCAAGTTTAACCTTCTTGGGAACTAGTGACTTTAAAACTCCTGAAGCTTTGGGATGATACTTTGTGATTTCTGGCAAAACACTAAACTTGCCTGCTGCAACGAAATTTGTCACTCGGGATTTAAACGTTGTTTCAATCTCCCTGACAACCTCGGATTTTAAGTTTCCAATTCCATTTGGTGAATACTGCACTTCGCTAACTTGAAGGTTTAGCTGCGATGCAAATTTGGCTGTCACAAAATTAATTTGACTACCCGAATCCAAGACACATCTGCATTTATAGAATCTACTATCGGCACCTTTAACCAGAACAATGGCAGTAGCTAAAAAAAACTGGTTCCTCTAATAGTAAAAAGAGAGCTTTGCAACGATGCCTTGCCATTGCCCAGAGATCTAAATTCCATTGATTGGGTCTCCATGTAACAAGTTATGATGTGGCTTATTCCTTAGTTTGATGCCGTTTGCTAAAACAACGAAACGTTAACGTTGCTCTCTTTCCGTTGTTGCTAGTCTTAAAAATACCTGGTTTTCTCACTTCTCGACCCACTAGATTAGTGCTTCTGTTGACTATAAACAGCGAAAGCACCTTTCATTATGGCAAATGGGAGCAATCGAATTCGTTCTCCCATTTTTCTAGTGAGTCATCATCCAACTTATTTTGGACTAAGTGGAACAAAAGTGCGTCTAAGGTCTCGCTTTCACTAACTAAGAAGCGTAGCGCCTCCAATTGAGAGTTAACAGCATCAACTAATCCTCTTAATGAATCCGAAGTGACATGTTTATTCTTATTTATGCTAAAAAGTTCATGCACATGGGCTTCAACAATTATAGACTTATTCTTAAATCGATTCTTAAGCAGCTGCAATGCCCTTCTGTAGTTATCTGCAGAAAGTTCCAAACACTCAATCGTACGCAAGGGAGTTGGGCCTAAATATGACCTTAAGTGGATAAATTTTGATAGTTCGTCCACTTCATAATCAGCTTCTATCAATGTTTTAAAAGTGTAACCTTTCTACTAAATTCGGGCAACTTCAATTTAGGTGTACTTGACGAACGGAACTGACAGTGTATAATTAGCAGACGAACTTTTACCAAGTGCAGCTTCGATTTGTTGTTGAATGCTGCATAATTGCATAAAAACTGATTCGACCAGACTCAAGCGCGCTTCTTACTCTAATCACTAGCTAATGGAAACGACTTCCCAAACTGATCCGCTAAATAGTAAATGCATCTAACTGCTAAGAAAGGTGCTGAGTTGGTTCCATAAGTAACCATTGAGTCGGTACTACAACTACGCCATAAAATACACAAATAATTACAGTCGCTTGGTTCAACTAATATTTGCCTATACATCTTAGAGATGTCAGCAGTCAATGCGAATCGATAGAACCGGAATCGAGTAAGTGTGTCGAACAAATCTGGTTGAAACGTTGGTCTTACCAGCATTGTATCGTTTAAGGCAAGCCCATTGCTTGATTTGCACGATGCATCAAATACGACTTGCAACTTAGTCGTCAAACCCACTGGATGGTGGGGCATGACATATTTCACCTCGTGTATCTTATCTGCCGCTACCTCCTCTAAATGATCCAATTTTTTGTACTCATCGCTAAACTCAGCATAGGCTCTCTTGAGCTCTGAATGCTTATTGAGCTTCCGTTCTGAATTCAAAAACCTAATCAAGGCGATATTATATGAATCCCCTAGCGGCTTCTATGGCTGTGCAAAAGGTAAGCGAACTACTATACGATTATCGTTTGTCCGTTTCACTGTAGCCACGCACATGTCTTCACATAGCCTTTCCGATTCTGTAAATACTTTTCCTGGTCGCGACACTTCCTCACATTGCCAGAACTGCTGCACCAAATTTTGCAACTGATCAGTCTCCTGTTGCCTTGGACCATCAAGTTTATTAACAATCAACGCAACATTCTGGTCAGGAATACACTCGCCTACCACTATCCAACCTAACAACGATCTTTAAAATATGGCTTGCTTGATCCCATTTTAATCTGACCAGCTACTATTAGCTGAAAGAACAAATTAACTCCAATTAACATATTTATTTCCTCTGTCGAATCAAATGAAGGATCTGCAAGTTTAACCTTCTTGGGAACTAGTGACTTTAAAACTCCTGAAGCTTTGGGATGATACTTTGTGATTTCTGGCAAAACACTAAACTTGCCTGCTGCAACGAAATTTGTCACTCGGGATTTAAACGTTGTTTCAATCTCCCTGACAACCTCGGATTTTAAGTTTCCAATTCCATTTGGTGAATACTGCACTTCGCTAACTTGAAGGTTTAGCTGCGATGCAAATTTGGCTGTCACAAAATTAATTTGACTACCCGAATCCAAGACACATCTGCATTTATAGAATCTACTATCGGCACCTTTAACCAGAACAATGGCAGTAGCTAAAAAAAACTGGTTCCTCTAATAGTAAAAAGAGAGCTTTGCAACGATGCCTTGCCATTGCCCAGAGATCTAAATTCCATTGATTGGGTCTCCATGTAACAAGTTATGCTGTGGCTTATTCCTTAGTTTGATGCCGTTTGCTAAAACAACGAAACGTTAACGTTGCTCTCTTTCCGTTGTTGCTAGTCTTAAAAATACCTGGTTTTCTCACTTCTCGACCCACTAGATTAGTGCTTCTGTTGACTATAAACAGCGAAAGCACCTTTCATTATGGCAAATGGGAGCAATCGAATTCGTTCTCCCATTTTTCTAGTGAGTCATCATCCAACTTATTTTGGACTAAGTGGAACAAAAGTGCGTCTAAGGTCTCGCTTTCACTAACTAAGAAGCGTAGAGCCTCCAATTGAGAGTTAACAGCATCAACTAATCCTCTTAATGAATCCGAAGTGACATGTTTATTCTTATTTATGCTAAAAAGTTCATGCACATGGGCTTCAACAATTATAGACTTATTCTTAAATCGATTCTTAAGCAGCTGCAATGCCCTTCTGTAGTTATCTGCAGAAAGTTCCAAACACTCAATCGTACGCAAGGGAGTTGGGCCTAAATATGACCTTAAGTGGATAAATTTTGATAGTTCGTCCACTTCATAATCAGCTTCTATCAATGTTTTAAAAGTGTAACCTTTCTACTAAATTCGGGCAACTTCAATTTAGGTGTACTTGACGAACGGAACTGACAGTGTAGAATTAGCAGACGAACTTTTACCAAGTGCAGCTTCGATTTGTTGTTGAATGCTGCATAATTGCATAAAAACTGATTCGACCAGACTCAAGCGCGCTTCTTACTCTGATGAAACCATAGACGTACATTTCTCATATATGTATGTATGTATGCCTTGTTTCGAATTAATGAAGCCATCAAATTTTCTCGCGAAGCACTAAAGTCCGCATCTTTACTTTTCTTTGGAGCCATTTTGCTCGCACTATAATTAACCAAAGTTAATTCGACCGATTATAGCTATTTGAGCTAGGTGTTACAATGCTCCCACCCTCAAGTTAGCTACCGAAGCTAAATCAGTTAAACAAATGCACTCAACGTTGTGCCGAACATTTTAAGTCACTCAAACCGTCAACTTTATCTAAAAAGCAACAAACTCAAAACTGTACTCGACGCAGTATCCAAATTGCTGAATCACTCAATCAACGAATTGCCGCGAATAAATAACTGACTACGGACTCTGTATATCTCAAATACGCGTGAGCTCAGCTGCAGCTTCTTTTTTTGTTCTTTTCTTTTTGTTATCTCTTTTAACTATTTTAAGCAACTGCGCTTGCACATGCTATTTGAAGATCAGATCAAGGTTACGAACTCTATGCACTTGCCGAAATACGTACATACATATGAACATGCATATGTGAGTGTGTCTTTTGACTTTTCTGTTTTCTTAAGTTCAAATTGAACTAAGTACACTGACACACCTGCATAGACTCTTACCTCAATTATCTCGCGTTAGCCGAACACTATATTAAGCACCAATATGTATTTAACAGTCTTTACCAAACACACGAGCTTTGAATGCCAATTTTTAATTTTTAATTTAGTTGAGTTTAATTACTATCGAGCAGCAACATACATGTAGGTAATGACAAATTGTTTATTTAAATTCTTTAATTTCAGAAAAGTACTTATTGATATTGGTTTAATAAATTATAAGTAATGTTCGATATGTTTTAAACTGAACAATTGACTTCATTTCTGTCACACGATTTGCGACCCTACTCAACTCAACTCTTGACGACGACTAACTCTAATGTGTGTATCTGCTTAAAATTATGATATTGTAAGAAAGAGAATATGCGATAGGAAAGCAGAATGCAAAATAGGCTTGGCTGATGCAACTTTCTATGTTGTTCCGTAAAGTAAAGTATACTCAACAAGAGACATGTTCTCCCAATCCTACATACACATACACTGTGCAGCGATTTTGGTTACACCAAGCTATACACTACTCACAGTCCGATTACAGAGCCAACACTGCCGCTTCCA
Source organism: Scaptomyza flava (assembly GCA_030179655.1). NCBI lineage: Eukaryota > Metazoa > Arthropoda > Insecta > Diptera > Drosophilidae > Scaptomyza > Scaptomyza flava. The sequence goes on from JARNME010000404.1 coordinate 63,579,400, forward strand.
ATGCGCTAGCAGCTCCAAGCCTCCGTATGTACTTATGCACTCCAAAACGAATTAAGCTATAACGATGAGCTTCTAATGGGACGTGAACTTTTTCAAAGAAGTCCCTGCTCGGGCGCCAAATGTTCCCGCAACTGTTCAAACCAGTTCGGAACTAAAATCTCGAAATGAAAAGCCAAGTGCTGCTGGTTCGACCGAGTCGGAATTCAATCAATTTAATACTGTTCTATTGGATATGGTAATCTCTTCCTCTTTCTATATCGATATTACATCTTACATACGAGTTCTATAGCAACAATCTTCTGTAAGTATGCACTGTACCTACTTTCAATACAATTAAATCCCTTAATGCTACAATTCAATACCTTAATTCTACAAATTCATTTTGTTTACACAAATTACTAGTTAGCTCCCGGCCATAAGCCCTATGCGCTTATTTGGCGTAAACATACTCCCGGCCTTGGAAGCTCCTTCGAACATTCTACTCTGTGTCTTCAATAGGTAACGGGCAGATCTTGTGTATGTTGCGCTTGTAGAATCCTGATTTAGTTTCCATGGTGACTACACGACCAACACTATCAGCACCAGGATGAACTTCGCTTACACGACCCAGAGCCCACTGCCCTGGGGGTATATTGTCTTCTCTAATTAAGACTTAAACGCCTTGTTGAATGTTGTTGCACACGGAAGACCACTTGCATCGCTCCTGCAACAACGTCAAATACTCCAGGGACCAGCGTCTCCAAAATGCATGGTGTACTGCGACGATTCTTTTCCATCGATTAGTAGCAGACAACTTCAAAATGTCCTCATCAAATGGCTCAGGAATGCAGTTCAGTGGTCGACCAATTAAGAAATGACCCGGCGTCAATGCCTCTAAGTCATTACTGTCCGATGAGAGTGGATGAATCGGTCGTGAGTTCATCACTGCCTCTGCTTGTGCTATCGCTGTGACCAGTTCTTAGTAGTTTAGCGCTGTGCTATTGAAACTTCGCACGAACAACTGCTTCGCTACTTTGACCGCGCTCTCCCAAAGTCCTCCAAAATGCGGCGATCGGCGCGGAATTAAATGGAAATTGACACCGAGGTGGCTGCACTGATCCACAATTTGGTGCTTGCCACTGTCATTCCAAATTAAATCTGCTATAGCCTTCAGCTCCCGTGAAGCACCAACAAAATTAGTGGCATTGTCACAAAACAGCTCTGCGCTGATCCCACTACGAGCAAAAAATTGTTTGAGTGCTGCTATAAATGCGTTTGTGCTCAGGTCTAACACAAGCTCTAGATGACAAGCCTTGGTCAAAAAGCACACAAAAACGCATAAGTAAACCTTGATAGCAGTCACAAAACAGCATTCGAAGTGAACGGTTGTACGATAAGCACCTCCCGCATCAGTTGATATCTTCTCCACTCTCTCACTTTTCTTGCTCACGTGAGCACTTATTTTGATTTCAATCTAACTGTAAGCAAATTTGTGCTTATTAAGAGTCAAAAGGAGTCATTGAACAGTCTTTTTTAAGACTAAACATGGGAGAGGGGTACCCCTTTCCTCACCCTATGGAAAACGGGACAACTTTGCTGACCCAAGGCCAAATAAAAACATTAACATCACCTGGACCCAAATACATCGTTATCACACGGAATGCTGAAAATGACAAACAATTTAAGCTACCACCATTTGCAGTAAAAAAGATTATTGATTACAATTGCGGAGGCGAGGTTGCCTCCTGCAAGAGGTTAAGAAGTGGTGACTTGTTAGTGAAAACAAAGAGTCTACTACAAGTCAATAAACTCCTAAAGATGACACATTTCACAAACAACTTGCCAGTAACCACCTCTGAACATCTGTCTCTAAACTATAGTAAGGGAGTAATCTACTCAAATTAGCAGCGTGACGTTGGGGAAGATGAAATTCTTTCTGAACTCAAAACTAACAAGTAAGAAGGCTCTAGTCGGGAGAGCCCGACTAGAAGATACCCTGAACCCAGTTGCAATAAATAAATTAAATTTATGTAAGACTTTGGTATACTGACTTTTCAGAAAAGTTCTATTGTTACCCATTTCGTCAACCCTCATTTTTACATTTTCCAAATTCGATATTTGTTGTTATCTATTTCACGTGTATATCGGAAACCAGAATAGTTATCGATAATTTTAAGCAAACTTGTTCTGCTCATGATATAGGAGAACTTATATACAAAGTCTGAAGTCTCTAGCTCTTGTAGTCTCTGAGATCCACGCGTTCATACAGACGGACGGACAGACGGACTTGGCTATATCGTCTCGGCTGTTGATGCTGATTAAGAATATACATATATATACTTTATGGGGTCGGAGATGCTTCCCTCTGCCTGTTACATACTTTTGCACAAAACCATTAAACCCGTATTTTCCCATTTTATGGGTTAAAAAGTGAAATAGTCCACTGATGAAAAAATAAGTCCAATAAAGTACCCAACGTTTCAAAAAGGCTAAAGGACTAAAGTCCGCAAAACGGCAACACTGCATATTTTTAATTTTTCCTGTAATTATCTGCAATTTCTAGATTAGTCGTAGAGTGTGAACCATGAGGAGTAACGTGACATGACATCTGGTAGATACGGATGATGTTTGTGCCTACGTTAAAAGTATATCGATTAACCAAATATTATGGGTGAAATATTTTAGTTTAAACATGCCCGAAGCATATCGTTTTTGAAGTTGAGTGTTCCGCCTGAACTTTTCTCGACAATTTGTTCTGAAAAGTGTTAGCCGCCACAGCTCGTTGTGAAGGAGTATGTGAATAGGCGAAATAGTAATAATATTAACGGTATTAGGATTAGTAGCCCACCACCTGTTAGCCACCCCGTTGCTTCTACCTCGGAGTCAAAAAACTAATAAAAGTTATTTGCTTGGCCTATCAAAACGTTAAAGGCTTTAACACTAAACTGGCTAAATTATATGTTAACAGCCTATCCTATGATTTACATATAGTTTCACTTACCGAAACCTGGTTAAAACCCGATATTTCTGATTATTCTGTCTTTTCTTCAAAATATAACTTGTACAGATGCGATCGCACTTCCCGCAAGGGGGGCGGTGTTCTCATTGCTGTTGACTCTTGTTTTCCCTCTAAACAGATTCATTCACATGATCTTCCGGACACAGAGTTTTTATTTGTTAAACTATTATTAAACAGCCGTTCATTTTATGTTACTTGTTCTTATATTCCTCCTCATTCTGATACTAACATTTACTCATCCCATTTTAGTGCCCTGAAACTTGTTTCGTCATTGTTGACAGATATGGATAATCTGATAGTGGTTGGTGATATTAATCTGCCACATGTTGTATGGTCAGTGAATGACACATCTTCGGCGGTATTACCAGTCACTTCTGATGATTTTATCGATGGCCTACTTGAGTTAGGCCTATCGCAAGTTAACAGGGTGCATAACTGTAGTGGTAGAATGTTGTGTCGGACTCAGATTGCAGTAATGCTAGTATAATACCACCTCTAGTGCTTCCGGAAGACACCTACCATCCAACCTTAGAACTATCCATCGAAATTCTTCATCCTAGTTCAGTATCTAATAATACATGAAAAACCCATTGCTTTCGTAAAACTACTAATTGGTCTCGCCTTTTTTCTTGTAGTGATATAGAAACTTCCATTGCCATATTTTATGGTACCTTGAATTCGCTTTTGAATAATTGTATTCCCCTCACTTGTTCTTCAAGTGATAATAAACCACATTGTTAACGGGGGAACTATCGTAATTGAAAAACGTGTTAACTCTAAACGCAAGTCTTCTATCTTGCCATCCTCAGTATACTTTAAGATACAAAAGCAAGCTCTGATCAGGCAGTAGCCGATCTATTTGCTGAGTATTTTTAATCAGTATACTCATTGAATTTTTATCGTAGTAGTAATTCCTATCCTTCCTTCAAACGTCAATTGCATAAAATAATAATTATTGACTCTAAGCTCCTGAGTGAATTAACTCTATCGAACCTGGCTACTTGCATGGTCCGGATGGAGTGCCAGGTTGTATACTTAGATACTATGCGGATTCACTTTGTAAACCCTTACATATACTAATTATCTTGTCTGTTGACTCAACTGTGTTTCCTGATATTTGGAAGGAATCCTTTACAGTTCCCCTCCATAAAAATTCTTCAAAGACAAACGTTAAAAATTATAGGGGTATATCCAAGTTGTCTGCCATTCCAAAAGTCTTTGAAAAAGTTTTATGTTCTCAACTGCAACACACATGTAGTTCAATTATATCGCCTTATCAACACGGTTTTGTTAGGCGTAGATCTACTACCACTAACCTTCTTGAATTCACTTCGCTTGTTATCATAGGATTTCAGGAAAAAATGCAAACTGACGTTGCTTACACCGATTTTAGTAAGGCATTTGACTCTGACGTCTTCCCATACCGCTCCCAGCCACCCCTTACCACACCTTTTACAAACTTCGAGCTAGAATCACCAAATTTGGTGTGAAGAAAGGAATTGACATTCCACAAAGATCTGCATCAAAAATTTGGCTGCCACACCCTCCCATACTGCCCCAGCCCCCTTTCCCCCCGTAAATAGGCGTTTTTGGTATTTTTTAGTTAATGTTGGCAAAAAATAATGTAAACAAATCTATATATATAGAGAAGTGTGACCAGATTATGTAACAACAAAAAGTGATGGGATTTTGGATTTAACTGATAAGAATAATGTGAATGGCAACATTTTTGGTCGGTTAAAAAAAGCTACAGAAAAACTGACCGTGTGAAGGAAGCTTTAAAGAAACTGTGACTGGAAAATATAGTTACCCTTAATGTCGTAGAAGAGCGATAGAAGATGGTGGTAATGCAACTAATAAGAAGTAAGAAGGCACTAGGCGGGAGAGCCCGACTAGAAGATACCCTGAACCCAGTTGCAATAAATATATTAAATTGATATAAGACTTTGGTAAACTTACTTAGCTTCAATCGATTAAAATCGATATTGTGACAGGATAGTCGGTTTATAATTAAAGACCTTGATATGTTTAAGTATATGTATATCTATTTATTATCAGCTTCAGCTCATGCAACACTTCTCTTCTTTTCCACGATCGGCTACCAACTACATTACTCATCTAAGTTTAACAGCTCTTATGAGTATTACATTACTGTCATTAGCAGTATTACATTCTTATGCTATGTATTTTAAACTAGTGTGGCCGTATCATTATAATTAGGGCTAGTATGCTGGTTGGGTGTGTGTTAGTGGTGGCCTACTACAATTCGGCCATCCTGACGTTTTGGATCTCCTGATCATGTTTTATTTTATTTACAATCCTTTTTTTATACCCTTAACCCATAAAATGGGTAAATAAGGGTTTAATGGTTTTGTGCAAATGTATGTAACAGGCAGAAGGAAGCATCTCCGACCCTATAAAGTATATATATTCTTGATCAACATCAATAGCCGAGTCGATCTAGCCATGTCCGTCTGTCCGTCTGTCTGTCTGTCTGTCCGTCTGTCCGTCAGTATGTACGCGTGGATCTCAGAGACTACAAGAGCTAGAGACTTCAGATTTTGGATATAAGTTCTCCTATACCATGAGCAGAACAAGTTTGCTTCAAATTATCGATAACTATTCTGGTTTCCGGTATACACGTGGAATCGATAACAAAAAATATCGAATTTGGAAAATGTAAAAATGAGGTTTGAAGTAATGGGTAACGATAGCACTTTTCTGAAAATTTCATCCAAATCGGTTGAGAAACACCGGAGATATCGAATTTAATCGATTGAAGCTAAGTCAGTATACCAAAGTCTTACATAAATTTAATTTATGTATTGCAACTGGGTTCAGGGTATCTTCTAGTCGGGCTCTCCCGACTAGAGCCTTCTTTCTTTTTTTCTTATAAATCTTATTCTAAATAATAATATATATATATATCTATTTGACTTTAGTATTTTAATATTAAGTTGATTTTTTATTTTTCTCAAACCAATGTCTTATATTCTGCACGCTCCAAACATCTTGATAAGGGTTACGGGATACTTGGAAACCTTCATCGTCTTTTAATAGAAATCGGTCGTTTCTCAAAACCTTTGCTATCATGTAAGGTCCTTTATTTTTTGGTATTAATTTTCTAGACGCACCTATTGTACTGCCGAAATTTTTTACCATAACATAGTCACCCTTTTTGTATTTTTTCGGTTTCCTTTTGCTAGTGTCGTATTTGATTTTATTGTAAGCCTGTGCCTGTTTCTGTTTCAGACTCTTCAGTTCTTATTTCTATTAAACTTTTCCCTGTTTGGTCAACATTGATGTCTTCCAATTTTTCTTTTTAATCGTCTCTTAATTTTCCCCTTTGTCCTATGCCGAATAATATTGTACTTGGCGTATGATTAATGCTTCTGTGCTGCGTGTTGTTAATTGCAAACTCTACGTCTTCTAATACCATGTCCCAGCGTAATCCTTTATCTGGTGTTCTACTAATTTTGCGATCATTGGTCCAATACCTCTGTTGATTCTCTCCACTTGGCCGTTGGCCTGTGGTGACCCTGTTGCAATCTTCATGTGCTTAACTCCGCTCTCATCTAAAAATTCATCGAAATCCTTCGAGGTAAAACAAGAGCCACGGTCTGAGATAATGTATTTCGGCCTACTGTACGCCCTAAAATAATCTTTAAGCGAAATGATTGCATCTTTAGTGTTTGTTGTCTTTGTTGCGTACAGTCGCACAAATTTTGTAAAACCATCTATAATTACGAAAATATGCTTTTTTTGTCTACCGTTGTCAACAGGTCCATAATGGTCAATGTGCACAAGCTCAAAAGGCTTGTTGCCTTTTGGAATGCAATGTAATAGACCTTCTCCTTTTCCCGTTTTTGGAGAGTATGCTCTATGCATTTTAAACAGTTTTCGATGTGATTGCAGCATTTCTCTTTAATTTTGGGAAACCAATAACTTTTGCCTATTAAATTTGCCATTTTGTCTCTACCTATGTGACCTATTTCATTATGGTATTTGTAAAGGACATGATCTTCCATTTCTTCTGGAACGTAAAACACTATTCTGTCGTCGTTCAATTTACGATATACTATTCCGTTTCGCATTTCGAACAATTTGTGTTCGGTTTTTTCTAACAGTTTTTTAAGTCTTTGTATATTATGGTCCTTAGCTTGGCAGATTATCAAATTGTCTTCAAAACTGTTCGTCTCTATAATTAGTATATTATTGTATCTACTTAACGCGTCTACGTGTTGCATCTTTATCCCTGCTCTATGATCCAAATCATAGTCGTAGTCTTGAAACTCTAAAGCCCATCGAGCAATTCGAGGGTTTAGTTCAATCTTGTTTAATGTTAGTGTTAAAGAGTTGCAGTTAGTAATGATTTTGAACTTTTTCCCTTGGAGATATATGCGGAATCTACGTAACGCATACAGTATCGCTAAGGTTTCTAGTTCGAAACTGTGGTATTTAGCTTCCGTTTCTGTAGTGCGCTTTGAAAAGTAAAATATTGTTTGAAGCTTTCCATCTGATTTTCTTTGGAGTAACACTGCACCAAATCCTAAGGCACTAGCATCGCAGTGTAACTCAATCTCGTCTTTATAATTATATATTGCTAAGACTGGTGATTGTAGTAACTTTTCTTTAAGCGTTAGGAAGCAGTTTAACTCCTTTTCGGTAAACTCAAAATGTCTATCTTTTTTAAGTAAATCGTATAATGGTTTGGCTATCGTTGAATAATCTTTTATAAATCTACGAAAATAAGAGCACAGCCCAAGGAAACTTTGGACTGCCTGTGTTTTCTCTGGTACTGGAAAATTTTGTACTGCCTCTATGCCTTTGTCATCAACGCGAATGCCTTCTCTTGTTATTAAAAATCCTAAGTATTTAATACTTGGTTGTAAAAATTCACATTTGTCCATACGTAATTCCAATTTGTTTTGAGACAGTCTTTTAAAAACTTCTATGAGCGTTTCTAAATGTTCGTTTATATTTTTACTAGCAACCATGATATCGTCCATGTATACTGTAACTTTGTTTTCTTTGATTAAGTCGGAAAAAATTCTGTTTACAAATTGTTGAAATACTGCTGAAGCAGTCTTCAGCCCCATTGGCATTCTGAGGAATTCGAACTGTCCCAAAGGTGTGACAAATGATGTGTACTTAACTGATTCCTTTTCTACGAATATATGAAAGTGTCCATTTTTTAGATCTAACTTGGAAAACACAGTCTTGTTAACTAAACTGTCCAGTAAATCGTCAATCAGTGGTAAAGGATAGTTATCTTTTATTAACACCTTGTTGAGTTTTCTGAAGTCTATGCATAGTCTTAGGTCTCCTGTTTTTTTCTTAACTAGAACTATTGGTGAAGCATATTCTGAACAGCTGGGTTGTATAATGCCATTTTTTAAGTATTCGTCTAACAGTTGTTGTAATTTGTCTGTTTCTTTATACGAGAGCCGTCTAGGGTTGCAGCTAAATGGTTTAGATTTTTCTAAATTAAGCTTTATTTCGCATTTCACTACTGGCTCGTTTGGTTTTACAGCGTTAACGTAGTACTTTTCTATTATCTGTTTAAATTTGCATTGTGTTGCATAGCACACATTGTTTGCGATATTGTATTCAGTTGTTCCGTCTTCTGTTAAATTAATGTCGAGCATTTCATTGTGAAAATTTTCTTGAAGAACGTCGGTGCTGTTTGCGATTTTATTAATTTCTAACTGTACTTCGATGCCTTCTGTTGAATGAGCGGTACTTGTTGTATTTAGTTGTGTATTACCTGTTTCAATAATTGCCTTATTGATAATCTGATTAACTGTTTCTTCAATTGGTGGTGTTGTGTTTGCTGCACTACGGACTATCGGTTTACCCATCATTCCAGTTGGCAAAATAATTGGAGTAGTATCTGATTTGTTTTTTTGCTGATCGACTATAGAAATAACCGATATTTCCTTTCGTGACTAACTATTGGTCTAACTGTTGAGTTACTTTTAGTACTAATTGTTTTCATAGGTGTTTCATTAAAATTGGGACTAACTGTTTTCTTGACTGTTGCATTAAAATTGGGACTAACTGTTTTCGTGACTGTTGCATTTATATTGGGACTAACTGTTTTCGTGACTGTTGCATTAAAATTGGGACTAACTGTTTTCATATTATTTTCACAAATTTTTGAGATAGTGGCTGGTATAACCGTTTTACTATTTTTAGTTGTCATTGGCATGGCATCACCTTTTGTCTCATACCTTGGTTCATTCATTGGAACCGTTTCTTTATCTCTAATTTGAGTTTCCGTTTTCTCAACCGTAACCATTTTCAGGGTGCTAAGATCTAAATTAAGATCGTATGCGTACATAAAATCTCTCCCAACAACTACATCATGACTCATAGACTCGTTGGATACGACGTTTAAATGAAAATAAAATTTTTTCAATTTATTCTTTAATACATAAGAAATGGCTTTCCCATAAATTTTCAATTGGCTATGGTTAAGGCCGTAATAAGAATTTAAAACTGGTTGAAGCGCTACTTCACTTGGCACTCAACACTTTTTAATAAACGATATGGGGCTTCCCGAGTCTATGAGACATTCTGTACTTAATGGATATAAGATAGCGTCAGCAAAATATATTCTAAAGTGTCTTACATAATTGTTTGAAATATTGCTCTTCCTTTCCGGACATTGTCCCACGAAGTGTCCAAACACGCCGCATGCGTAGCATGACCCACGCTCGCGTTTTGGCTTGCGGCACTCATTTGCAAGGTGCCCCTTCGAATTGCAGTTAAGACAGCGCCGTTCCGTGTCGTCTTCTGACTTGAGCTGCGAACGCGCCGTGTTGGTAGCTTCCCTTTTTGGAAGTTGTATTCCCGCGAAGGCCTTCAACATTTGTGGTTGTTCGTTGAAGCATTGGATGCGTGCTTGATTGCGCAGACTTGGTGATGGAATGCCCTCTATGATGTTCTCCAGTAGGTCCTCCTTATCAATGTTTACTTTGCTTGCTAATATTAGTTTATCCTCGAAGTATGCTGCGAAGTGCTCTCCAAACTGCCATTGCCGCTTCTGGAACGTATTGCGATTCTCCGCCTTGGAAGCGCTTTCACCAAAAGCCATAATTAGTTGCTCTAAAAGCTGGTCGACTGGTTCCAAGATGCGCGTGTCGTTTGCATGTAACCACTGTTTAGCTTTGCCCTTTAGTTTTGCCAACACTAGTATATGGCAGCATGTGGAGTTTAACCCATAGATTTGCGCGATTTTTTTCACCTGTTTGGCCCAGTTGCGTGCGCATGATTCTCCCAGGTAGTCCATAGTAACTTCTTTAGCCAAAGCAAATGCTGCCGTTGACGAATCGCAAAGTTTGTTTACGTTTGCTTTTCGGTGTTGAATAACGCCTCTGCTAGTAGCGTTATTCAACACTGCACTGCTATCGCCGCAAATACGGATTCTGTTAACAGCATGAGTATCGATGCTGTTAATGTATTGATCCCGCCAATGACCATTTAACAGAAAGACGGGTTTTAAGAATTGCTGATGTTAACGAGCTGTAAACAAAACAGCAACCGATGGGCATACACACTAACGAGTAGAAAAGTCGGTTTCCCCTAATGACAAACAGCTGCGTTTGTTTTGATTATTGCTTTTTTGTTTACAATATACTGCTGTCTTGTTGGTGTGCAGTGGTAGCTAGCTAGTTGCCTAGGCAACAAAGTCAATTCTTCTATGCGTGTAATTTTATGTGTATGCATGTGCGTGTGCCATTCGAGAATAGGCAAATCGCAACAACAACACGTGCTGGCTCGTCGTAGCCGCGCAGTTTTGGTGCGCCTGGGCTTTGCAATAATTTTGATATTTTGTTTGGGCTAGCTCCCGTGAGATTGTGTGTGCGTCCCTGTATATCTATGTACATGTGCATATTTAAATGTATGCTTAGCATATGCCATGGCATTCATTGACCTTTCTCAACTATTATGAATTTCGACAAACCCTAAACAACCAATATTTAGATTACAATTTGGTGCATATTTGCCTACAAAAACCTTAGAAAAACAAGAAAAACAATACTTCCAAGGTATTTTTGGTGCTGTTCAAAAATTTGCTGATCAGGCACACAGCACAAAAACAAGCGTCTAGTAAAATAGGCAGGCAAATGTCAGTTTTGCATTGCTGGTCATTCATACTCTTTCTTGTTTTTAGCTCTATGACACTTTCCAACAATTTTGCCATCGCATCTATCACACAGCTATGCAGCGATGCGCAAAAATGCCGAAAGTGTATTGAATAGTGTATAGTGTCGAAAAAACGTAAAAAGAAAAACTAACAAAAATCCCAACGAGCAGGCCCAGCAAGAATGAAGCAAACGCACATGCATACGCATACTAACACATTTTTACCGTTCTTGCTTTCCGCTGGCCCGCAGCCTCTCCTTTAATGCACAGGCCGCTGAACGCAAAGCGGAGCTGAAACAAAACAAGCAACGTGCTGGCTTGTCGTAGATGAGACGCACAAATAGAACAAAGTAAGAATACCCCTTGTCACAATATTCAGCTATCGTCAACAAAAACTTCAATATATAATTCTAATATATTAATAATTATTTCAAGTATACAAAGACAAAATACGTGTGTTTAAGTGTTAGTCGATTTATTTATATACAACTTGTGTTATAAGTTGTGAAAGCCAAAACTTATTTCCAAAATATACTTATATGTATAAAAATATAAAACAGACATTATATGTCTATATCTCATGTTTTGCTCTACAATTGCACAAACTTCATATGAAGTCTATACCACCCTTTCTTGTTGAGCAGCAGCAGGCAGATCGAAGCAAAAGTCTAAAATTGTCGATTTCAAATTTTGTGACAACAACAAGAGAACTGAAAAGCGGCAACAATTAATTGTGCCTTGCGCTTCGCACTCTTTGCAGTCACAACAAAGAGCTAAACAATGATGGCCGACTTCGCACCAGCTGACATTGTAGCGAGTGTAGTAGGTAAACAAGTGATAAGAAATAGTGGCTTTTCGCTGTTTCCCCACGTGCATGCCCATCGGTTGCGTTTATGTTAATTAACATTACATTCCAGCTCTTAAGACCCGTCTTGTTACATTATTCGTCTATGGATCCCGCAAATGTTAACAGTTGACATTCCTCTGTTAACGTTGTCGTGATCGCCGTTGTCGCTGTTGTTGCCGCTTTCATCGTTGTAGCCGCCTTCATCGTTGTAGACGACGTTACGGTTGTCGCTACTATTGTGGCCGTCGTTACCGTTACTTTCGCCGTTGCCGTTATTGTTGCTGTCGCCTTCATCGTTGTTGAAGTCGTGGTCGCCTCTTTGTTTTTGAGTTGCGTTTGCTATTTTCATGTGAAGTCGCTGTAGTAATATCTTGCTAGCCTTGATTTCGTTATTTAGTTTTTTAAGTTCTTCTTCCTTCTCCCTAGCATGTTGAAATTCGCCAGCCGCCATCACCGAATATGCGCTCACCGCTGCGACACCACACTGAACATCGCTTTCGCTGTCGCTCGCCGATTCTAACGGTTCTTGAGGTGCCGCTTGTGATTTCTCGCTAAGCGCCCGTGGCTGTACTTGCGCCGTAGCGTGATTCTCCTCTACTGATGCGGCCTCTGGCGGAGTACCGCGATGCATCGCTGGTATTGCGTTCAGCCGAACGACAAGCTCTGCTTTGGTGCCCGTGGTCGGCAAGCTCAGAACGGCCAACCAATTTTTAAGTTGCACCAACGAAAATTCTTTTAAATCGATATTGTTAATCGCGATTAATCCCACTTCTGATATTGTGACAGGATAGTCGGCTTATAATTAAAGACCTTGATATGTTTAAGTATATGTATATCTATTTATTATCAGCTTTAGCTCATGCAACACTTCTCTTCTTTTCCACGATCGGCTACCAACTGCCTGGCGCGTTTCTCGCGCGTCATGCCTAACATTACTCATCTAAGTTTAACAGCTCTTATGAGTAGTACATTACTGTCATTAGCAGTATTACATTCTTATGCTATGTATTTTAAACTATTGTGGCCGTATCATTATAATTAGGGCTAGTATGCTGGTTGGGTGTGTGTTAGTGGTGGCCTACTACAATATCTTCGGTGTTTCTTAGCCGATTTGGACGAAATTTTCAAAAGTTCTATCGTTACCCTTTATTTCAACCCTCATTTTCACATTTGCCAAATTCGATATTTTTTGTTATCGATTCCACGTGTATACCGGAAACCAGAATAGTTATCGATAATTTGAAGCAAACTTGTTCTGCTCATGGTATGGGAGAACTTATATACAAAATCTGAAGTCTCTAGCTCTTGTAGTCTTTCAGATCCACGCCTTCATACAGACGGACAGACGAACGCACAGACAGACATGGCTATATCGTCTCGGCTTTTGATGCTCATCAATAATATATACACTTTATGGGGCGGAGATGCTTCCCTCTGCCTGTTACATACTTTTGCACAAAACCATTATACCCTTTTTACCCATTTTATGGGTTAAGGGTATAAAAATGGTATTTGCATAGATAATCGTTGGGTTGTGCCTTACAAATGTGTACTTTTGAGACCATTTAAAGCTCACATAAATGTTGAGTATTGCAGTTCTGTAATTAAATATTTTTGTAAATATGTTAACAAGGGCAGTGATCAAGCATCATTAACTCTTGAAGACCAACTTAATGAAATTAATATGTGCGAAAGTGGCCGTTAGAAAATGGTCAACGGATATATTTAAACCCTAATAAACCGCAACAACTACTTGAAAGATTAAGCATTACACCCAAAACCAATTTGCTAGCCTTCTTTGAGCTATGCACACGTGATGAGTTTGCAAGAACGCTTCTATATTTTAAAGTTCCATCGTATTTTACATGGAACAATAAAGAACTTCAAAGAAGAAAACGAGAGCACGATGTGCCAAATTTTCCTGGAGTTAAAACAGACTGCTTTGAGAAGAGTTTAGAATATTCATCCCAATAATATAGAATGTTTTTATTTAAGACTTTTACTGCATTTTTTAAGAGACCCAACTTCATTTTCAAATTTAAAAACCGATGGTATAGCATACGCATCATTTCAATTGGCGTGAAAAGCTCTAGAATTACTAAAAGATGACAAGCACTGGGATTCAACTATAGCCGAAGCTGTCATATGTCAAAATCCTAAAAAACTGAGAGAACTCTTTGCAATAATGTTACTATTTTTTCAAATTTCGGATGCTCTTAAAATTTTGAGTACTTATAGAGTTTCTCAGATAATATATTTTAAGAGCCTGTCATTTTTCACAACACAGAAATACTGATGAAAGTATTGTGAATAATGTATTAAATAAATGTCTTATTTACATTGAAGATATTGGTGGTCAAAACTTGACTTATTATGAAAATTGCGATAATTTTGTTGTTAACAATGAGCTACTCCTCGCTGCTGAGCAAAAACAAGTATACGAAAAGATACTACATAGCGTTGAAGCAGAAAAGGGAGAAATCTATTTTTTAGATGCACCTGGTGGAACAGGTAAAACGTATCTTTTAATATATTATTGGCAAAGGTACGGCAAAGTAAAAAAATAGCATTGGCTGTTGCTTCTTCCGGTATCGCAGCCACTTTACTTAATTGTGGTCGCACAGTGCATTCTACACTTAAGATTCCATTTAATTTGATTCATTAAGAAACCCCACATTGCCCAATTTCAAAGCAATCTAATATTGTTGCTGTGCTCAAAGATTGCAAGCTTATTGTTTGGGATGCGTCTACTATATCCCAAAAAGGTGCTTTTGAAGCTGTAGATCGATCTTTGAAAGACATTCGAGATAGTGAATACTTAATGGGTGGCATAACTGTTCTCTTAGCTGGTGATTTTCGACAAACTCTTCCAGTGATCCCTAGAGGAACAAGAGCAAATGAAACAAATTCGTGTTTAAAGTCTTCAATTTTGTGGCCCAAAATACAGAAAATTGCATTAACGAAAAATATGCGAGTGCACTTAAAAGGTGATAGCATAGCTGGTGAATTTGCAGAAATGCTTCTTCAAATAGGAAATGGATTATTTCCAACCCATGATGGCAAATTAACTTTACCATCAACTTTTTGTCATGTATAAGTTAAAGTGTAAAAATATTGAAGAACTAACTATAAAAATATATCCGGATATTACAAATATCTCTGAAAAATCACTCGAATGGTTTTCAGAACGTGCTATTTTGACTGCGAGAAATGGCAATGCATTGGAAATAAACGAGTTTTTATTAAAATCATTTCAAAGTGAAGAAATTACATATTACTCTATTGATTCTGTGACTGAAATCGAAGATGCAGTTCATTTCGAGCTTCTTAATTAATTAAATCCGGCTGGCCTACCTCAACATAAATTAACTTTAAAGATTGGTTCACCTGTAATGTTTATTCGCAACTTGAAACCGCCAAAACTGTGCAATGGTAAAAGATTGCAAGTTAAAGTCCTTCATAAAAATTTTGTCGATTCAATTATCTTTACTGGCAATGGTATAGGGGGAAACGGTTTTTATACCGAAAATTCCATTAATACCTTCTGATTCTGAATTGCATTTGTTGCAATTTTGTATCTATCTTCTATTGCTAAAATTTATATAAACTATCCGCGCAGCGAAGTAAGCGGGCCAATTACTAGTTAAGTATATTCCAGTTGTTCTGGGTTATAAATTTGTGCAAAATATTTCATCTCTTGTTTAGTCGCTGCGAGCCCCATGTGGGATGCCAGCTATTAAAGTCGCCAGTGATAATTAATTGATGATTTTTGTCTTGGCTTAAGCGTGTTATATAAATTAGTTGTATTAAATGATTAGTTTGGTGGTATATATATTGAAAAAATACTTAATATTGATTTTGAGTGTATTTCTGCTGCAACTGCTTCAAATTCATCATTAATTTTTGTTTCTTTGTGTTCTATTGATTTATGAATAAGCAGGGTTGTGCCCCTAGCTATTTTGTGGTACATTTATGATAATTTTATAGTTTATATAGGAGTAGTTTTTTATAGGAGTATGAAATACAGGTCGTGCTTTAATGTGCGTTTCTTGTAGTGCTATGATTTGGGGAGAATATTTTTTGATGATTATGATAAGTTCGCTGTAGTTACTATCGTAACCGCGAATATTCCATTGAATTATTTTGAGAGACATTATTTATAAAGTATGATGGAAGATGGACTTGATTGATTATAACTAATTACTAAGTGAGATTTACTACTATGAACTTTTGTTTGTGTTGGGAGCAGGCTGGGTTTTTTTCTTGGTTGCTGTTGGTGTGGTGGTGGGTGCGACTGCGTCGCACTTGTAAAATAATATAAAAGAAAAATGATGGGAGTTCTTC
>JARNME010000404.1:63645425-63731116 GCA_030179655.1 Scaptomyza flava
TTTTCTCTTGGTTGCTGTTGGTGTGGTGGTGGGTGCGACTGCGTCGCACTTGTAAAATAATATAAAAGAAAAATGATGGGAGTTCTTCCAAAACGAGTCTTCCTTCGTGGGGATGTTTATTCAGAATGATTAGCTACATGTTTCAAGAATAACTTAAAACTAGCCTTAATATTACATGTTTACAAAGTGTGGGGAGTTTATGATCACTGCAGAGAGGATAAGAAAAAACGGCAACTCCTTGTTCACTGCCTGCTTTAAGGCATGAACATACCGCCCCCCTTGCAGCGTCATGCAAAAAAAAAAAAAAGATGAAGAACGGAACTGCGCTACGGAATCATGGTCTCTATTGGTGGGCGCATGAGCCGGACAACATCCAGCCAAATACAGTGTTTTGAGCCAAAGGACCTCCTTGACTCGGAATCACCCCCGGCAGGATGATGTCTGGGTATACATCCGACCCCAACACCAGGCAGGTCATGCTTGACCGGAACCAGCGGTCGTCTGCCAGCGTAACATTCGCCGTATTGGCGCAATGCTGCTCCGTTATGGCCTTGATGGGGGTGCGGATTTTGGTGGGCATCGCCTGGAGAATAACCCCTTTCTGAAACTCAGACGAGCGCGACTTGATCACGGCCGTGCACGCTCTGTCATTACCGACCCGAGAGACGGAAAGCCCGAGGGCCGTTGCCAAGGAGCGGGCAGCACGGGTCGACTACTGCTCGCATGTCGAATGTTTTGGACCCCGTGTCAAGTCGCAGAACCACTGTTGGTAGCACCGTTGTCCGTTGCCGCTCCAGGATTGAGGAAAGCGACAACTGGCGTACCAACGGTAATGGAGGTGGTGCAACGGAAGGCTGAGGGGAACCTTGTCGAGCCTGAGATGCCGATCGTGTGGGTGCCGATGAGAGTGGCCGTCCCTGGTGCATGTGTAGGAGGGTGTGGTGGTCGCCCTGGCATACGTGGCACCGGTCTTCACGTCGGCACGTCACTCCCGAGTGCTGATGAGCAAGACATTTGGGGCAGTACTTGTTGATGAGTACTGCCCGTAATCTTTTCTCCGCCGTCAAGTGCCTAAAACGCTGGCACTTCCGCAACGCGTGAATACCGCGGCACACGCGGCATCGGAACGATGCCGTTTCCTTTGGGGCCTTCTTGTTTTGCGCCTTCCGGGGTGCCATACTGCTGCGTTATAAAGGAAATGAGACGGAGCTTAGACATGGTGGGATTATATGATATTTTTCGACTGGTTTCCAGTCTCGGCGGGAAGCAGTATCAGCTTCGCGATTGGACGTTTTATGACTCCTCGGGCAGTCAAGACGTCGAACACTCGGACTTTGAGATCGACGCCAGGATATGTATTCTGGATGCGCCCTAGACGCCATTCATTCGATGGGAGATTATCCTCCTTGATTATGACCAAATCATTTGGTTGAAGATCTCGGGATGGCGACTGCCATTTATTTCTTTTGTGGAGTTCTTTGAGGTATTCATCTTTCCACCTTCGACAGAAATGCTGGTGAAGGGACTTCAAACGCTGCCAGCGATTTAGAATAGATGCTGCGTCTGCACCAATTTCTGGCTCAGGGTTGGATAGGAGTGGACCACCGACAAGAAAGTGACCCGGGCTCAATGCTAGCAGGTCGGTTGGGTCTTCGGACATTGCCGAAAGTTCAAGCACGCCTCTACCTTGGAAAGAAGCGTTGACAACTCCTCGAAGGTATGCTTGAACGTGACCGTGGATTTGTAAAAGAGAGTTTTAAAACTCTTCACTCCAGCTTCCCATAAGCCACCCATGTGTGGAGCACTAGGAGGGTTGAAGTGCCAGGACAAGTTCCGGTAGCTGTATTTGGAGAGGACAAAGTTCCTTGTAGCTTCAAGAAACTCACGCGACAAGACCTTGGCAGCTCCGACAAATGTTTTTCCATTATCAGAGTGCATTGTCGCTGGACACCCACGCCTTGCTATGAACCTGGAAAATGCTGCTAAGAACTTTTCGGTCGTGAGGTCCGAAGTAGCTTCTAAGTGGATTGCTTTGGTGCTAAAACACACAAAGACGCACACGTACCCCTTGGTTATAAGACATACTCGGCCTGTATAATTCTTAATATCGAAGGGGCCGGCAAAGTCAAAACCGGTGTGTGTGAAAGGACGCGAAAAAGCAGTACGTTGAGCCGGTAGCTCCCCCATGAGTTGTGTCTGGAGCCGTTTGCGATGGATTATGCAAACCTTGCAGGAATTTATCGTGGATTTGACCAATACCTTGAGCTTTGGGATCCAGTATTTTGCTCGGATAAGGCGCATCATCCGCTGATTGCCCCCGTGCAACGAGATTTGATGAGTGAAGCGCACAAGAAGGCGAGAGTACAGACATGAATAGGGCAGTATGATGGGGTGACGCTCATCATAACTAAGAGTCTCGCAGGATCGGATGCGCCCACAGGCCCGAATAACTCCGTGTTTGTCTAGGAACGGGTTAAGATTGAGAAGACTGCTGGAACGCGGGACTGATTTCCCTTGGAGAAATCCCTTATATTCTTCCGGATACTCAGTTCTTTGCGCGAGAATGACCAGTTTCTCTTGAGCTTTGAAGAGCTCCTCGTGATGCAAATCTGCTGAGCATGGAACTGCGCTTCCCTTACAGCGCGTTATAAAACGTAGTACGTAGGAAAACACGCGTATAGCTTTTTCGAATTTGGAAAAACGTTCAAGAAAGCTGAATGAGGAACTAGCGGTCGCCACATTGACCTTGATCGGACGCTGTTCCAGTTCAGTGTCGAGAGGGAATTCTATGGAGACTGGCCATTGCTGTTGCGCAACTTGCAACCATTCTGGCCCGTGCCACCACAATGAACTGTCAAGTTATTCAACTGCTGACACTCCTCTGCTCGCGAGATCAGCTGGATTGGACTCGGAGCGTACGTGGCGCCACTGCTTGGCACAAAGGTTGACCAAGCACATGGAGGGTTATTTAGCCATGCTAAAACTATTGTCGAGTTAGTCCAGTAATAACACTCGCACTCTTTAAGCGGAAGTGTTGGAATTACTGCTGCTGACAATTCGGCTAACAACACGGCTCCGCACAACTCTAATCGTGGGATGGACACCGTTTTTGTGGGAGCGACTCTAGTTTTTGCGGTAAGGAGGTGGACAGAGATTTTGGATCGAAAAGCTTCGCAATCTGCGAGAGAACTTCTCGTTTCGAAATGCGTGATTTCGTGGGGAACTGGGAAGGTGAAAAGAAGAACTCATCAGAGTCTGCTTTCCATCGAATACCGAGAGTTTTTGCAGCACTGGCTTCTTCTATTTCGAGGAAGTCGGATCTAAGGCGGTGCTGCTCTGGGATGACTCTGAGCAAGTCCTTTTTGTTGGAAGTCCACTTTCTTAGTGGAAATCCTGCGTATTCAAGTGCATTAAAAAGTTCGGATATGCATTGCACTGCACAACTCTTAGAGTGAGCGCCTGCTAGCACATCATCAACATACATATAATTGGATATAATGTCACTTGCTAGGGGGTAGCGACACTGCACATCTTTAGCTAGTTGCTGCAGTACTCTGATCGCTAGGAATGGGGCACAGTTAACTCCAAAGTGTGACTGTGTTCAGCTCGAAATCTCGGAGCTCATTGTCCTTTGTTCGGATAAGGATTCTTTGGTAGGTAGTGTTTTTGGGATCCACCAGGATTTGTCTATACATTTTTGTAATGTCTGCGTTAAACACGTAAGGGAGAAGCCCTAATAGTGAACACCCCTAAGGTTTTTGGGATATTAAATTGTCAGAAATCAACGTAAAGCTTAGCTGTTGGTATCGTAGGGAAGCTAGTTCAATTGCCCATCGATCAGTGTAAGGCATTATACACATTTCATTCGTTTTTTGAAAGATATATAGGATTTAATGAAAAAAGTCAAAATCACGATTTTCGATAAAGTGCCCCTGTAGTAGTCACTCCCCTTAATCTTGTCAAAATAGAGCCAATAAAATGAAATAAAATGCCAAATCATTGTTTTTATTTATGCTTTTGTATTTTATGCAATTAAACACTCAAAAACAACCGAATTTAATAATTTATTAAAATTTATTACTCGTAAAAAACCGTATCGCCAGCGATGCAGCGATGTATCGATTAAAGTGTCGATTTATGCATCGCACGCTCAACATCACACACACAAGAACAATAAATTTTTAGATTGCCCAGAAACTTGTTTATGTTGTGCGCAGATGACGTCACAATGCATGTGTTGAATATTTGCCTTGGTAATATGCATCATATGTGACGTCATCTGCGCAATGCGTTATCTGTCTTAATTGTGTCATGTTGCTATTAAAAAGGGCGCAAACTTTTAAGCAAATCTACAAAAAATTAAGTCAAGTTTTATGCCAACTCATAATAAATTCATTTTATTAATTTTTCTTCATTTTTCTTAATAAAACTTTTTCTTGCTCTTCTTGCAAATCATAACAAATTCATTTAACATTGTTTTAACTAAATAATAATAAAATTTTTCTATTCTTCTTAAGTCAACACGAATCTGTTCCTTGTGTGAATTTGACACAATTTTGAAATTCGACTTTTGCGGCTTTTCTACTTATCAAATGTGAATTTTGGTTCACTTAACAAATTTTGAAGAATTTTCAGATATTTTGAAATTATGATTTTCTGATTAAGAGCAACGCGAGAGACGCAAAGTGATACGATAGTCGATACAAATATCGATAAGTGTTAAAGTGTATCACATCGTATGTGACCAGAACACGCAGAAACATAATTTTACATTTATTAATGTTAAACCCAAAATATTGAACAGAAAAAATTTGGATTACAGATTATGAAAGGGCAAGAAAAAACGATTAAGAAAATTATTTATTTCCCTTTGCTGAAACTTGAAATAATACAATTCCAACGCGTTGAAAAGTTACAAAGCTTACGTCGAAATATCGGTATTTTAATTTTAGTCTCTGGTGCATCCAAAACTTAGTATAAACACCAGTAGACTACATAAAAAGCAAGCCGGCACTAAGAGCTATCAATCACAGTGATTAGACCCCGCTAGCATCAAAACTCGCCAAAATATTCCGGTTGACCTATTTAGGGGCTATGACCGTCACTCGGGCTTCTCCCTTACTCAAAGAATCGCCATTTTAGGATCTGCATAGTCAGATCCGATTGGAGCACGGGTCCCGGATGTAGGACGTCGTTGAGACTTTTGCCGTTTGTAGACGGACTGGAGGCGTTAAACACAACGCGAAGCTTATTAGTGGCGCTATCTGGCTAATAAACAGCATGGTGCGGGAGATAGAAGTTGCCTGAACCGTTTGTAGGGGGGACTGGTCTCATATGACCAAGGTCCGAATACTCCTGAAGGACATTATCGTACTGCTCTTTGAGGGATGCGTTCATGTTCAAACGATTCTCATTGCGAAGGAGCTGAGCCAGTGCGATAGATCTTGAATGACCTAAGTTGATGGATTCAGGATTTTTAAAAGGGAGGGTGACAACATATCTACCACTTTCGTTTCTGGAGATTGTTTGCTGAAACAACTTCTCACAAGCTGCATCGCACTCTTTAACCAGTTTTACTGGGATATCCTCCACCTCCCAAAATTTCGTGAGAAGCCTCTCTAATCTAACTTCTTGGCTATGCGAAACTCGAGTGGAGAACGATGAAATGTTTTTGGCACCAGGGTTGGAAATAGGACCCGTGATAGTCCAGCCAAAAATCGTTTCCTGACCTAAAAGGGTACCACAGATATTTGTATAGGACCCCTTTAGCAATATGGAGGGAAGGATATCAGCTCCCAATAGGACATCTATTTGGGCACTCTTATGGAAATTTAGATCTGCTAGTTGTAGATCCGAAAGACCTTCCAAAGAACTTTGTGGAATTGTGAAGGAGGGCAGATTTCCTGCCAGCTTTGGAATGACGTAGGCCGAAGTTTCAATTTGAATTCTTGGCTTGATTGGAGAGCCAATATGGAAAAGGCATAAGCGTTGAGGTTGAGCGGAAACAGCTCCATTGAGCACCGAAACTTGAGCGTCAACGGACTGATACTGAGGTCGCATCAATTTGAACAGCCGTTCAGAAATGAAGGTTGCTTCGGAACCAGAGTCTACCAATGCACGAGCTGTATATTTTGTTCCCAAAGAACATACTTGGATTATAGCCGTGCCGAGGAGAACGCTATGTGTGCTTGCCGAAAAGTAATTTTGGACCGTCGTTTGTGGGTGAGAAGTGGACTGTATATTGACTGGAGTGTCCAAAATTGTTCCAGAACCACCTGTTGGCAATTCGTCGGACGATGAAGGAGAGTGTTGTGACGCCCCTTGCAAGTATGGCAATTATGCGCACTAGTGCAATCTTTGAGGTGGTGACCCCTGGCGAAGCAATTTAAACACAGCTTGTGCTGCTTTATAGTGTCGGACCGTTCCTGGACAGACATTTGTAAAAATTTAGGGCACATACGGATTGGATGGTTTTCTTTAGCGCAAAGTTTGCAAGTCTGAATCTTGGCAGTGACTTTGGCTTCAAATGAGTTCACTCTTTTGGAAATAGGTTCTTTTCTGGTAGTCCTAACCGCCAGCTGAGGAGCTACCTGGGGCCTTACATCTTCAATTGCCTCTAAAGTACGATACCGCTCTAATAGGAAATTATTTAACTCACCCTAAGTTGGAATATCTGCAGTGCTATGGAGAGACTGCTCCCACAGTGACAAAGTGAGTTTAGGGAGTCTTGAGGAGCACATGAAGACAAGGAGACAATCCCAATTCTCAGTGGAGATATTGGAGAGTTCTAAAGCCGATAAGCACCCTTGGATGGTGCTCTGTAAATCCTTTAATGCGGCTGCAGACTCGTGAGAAATGGGTTGTACATTGAACAGAATTCGTAGTTGACTGTTGACTAACAGTCTTTTGTTTTCAAACCTGTTGACGAGTGCTTGCCATGCTGACGCCAAACCATCATTTGTGAGAGGGGATTTGGACACGATAGCCTTAGCATCGCCACTCGTCTTTGAATTTAAGTGGAATAGTTTCTCGACTGGGGTAAGACTTGGATTGTTGATATACACCGCTGTGAAAATGTCCCGGAACGTAGGCCATTTCAAATAGTCTCCGGAAAAGACTTCGGTGTCAACGGCTGATAGGCAACATTAGGACCCGGTATAGCAACCGTAGCGTTCTCAATTTGCTCGCTAAGCATGGATGCACAACGCTCGTACGCCCCATAGCAGTGGTCATATTTCGCATGGAGGATTTCGGTATCGTTGACATTGCTGTGTCCCGCAGATTCGGAGAGCGCTCTTGAACAGCTCTCGAATTCTTGCTCGACCTTGTCCCACAAGGTTCGAATCTGTTCTTGTCTAACTTTGAGCGTGTGCAGTGACACATCGGAATTGGAAGCGAATTTTGACTCGAACTGGTTGAGACGATCGGTCACGGAAATGAAAGTGGTCAAAGTAAACATACTTGGCATCTTAAGTTTTTGACTGACGGATCTAGTAATTAGCGGTGGGACTGGACACTCGGTAGATGTGAACGCGACAAATTTACTCGGATCGGAACTAGATCTTTTATGGACCCCGGACGGAACGGCAAGGAGATTATCTTTTTCCTTGGCAATGTCACTTTGCATGCTAGGAGCTTATGCAGCCAGAATAAAATTACAATTTATTCTTTGCGGACAACGTACATATAAAATCAACACATATAATACTTTGGACGAGTGCAGTGGAGAGACCAAAGAATAAATAATTAATAGTTATTATTTAATACAAGGTCAGCAATGCACACAAAAAAATATAAACTTTAATAATTGCGAACGATAAGAAATAAAAAATCACGAAACGTGATGTGACGTGAACGTTGGATGCTGAACGCAGTTGCAATGCTAAACGATAGTTTTGTATGATAGCTTGGATATCGATAAATGCATGTACATATATATTATAACAAAGAAACTTGCAATGCTTGTGTTATTATTACAAATAAGTGTGACAAAATATAATGTTTAAATGTGTTTATTAGTTATGTGATTGTATTTATTATCGGCCGCCTTGTTGGAATAAATATATTCTTTATTAATCTCTTTGAGTTGTGGCGGCCAGAATTTTATTTGGTTATATATTGTTGTTGTTGTTGTTTATGTGCATGTGCAAGCCCAGTGTTTATTGGAAATAAATTATAATGGACAAAATATTTAACATGTAGATGGAGTTTTATATGATGTGGTTAAATATAAATAAAGTCTGTCGGCATGCGCATTTAAATATATATTTGGTGGAATACGCTTTGCTCTGGCCGACAGCTGTTTGTACTATTTGTGTATGTAAATTAATTTTGTGTGCATTAATATGTGCATATATGTATATATATGTCCAAAATGTGTACAACTTGTGGATTAGTTGTGTTTTGAATTTGAAAAACTATTTAATTCTTGTTTTTGGTTTCTGTGCATGTTTAATTAACATATGATTTGCATGTGTCGGTTTCTATGTATGTACATACATATGTACGCTTGAGCTGCGCTCAAGTGCCGGCATATGCTTGTGGATGTGTGTATATGTACGTATGTTTGTAGTTTGCAGTTTGTGTTGTTAAGAATGTTATTTTTCACTTTAGGCAATTGAGGCTGCACAATAAAATTATTAAAAATATTGTATAGAATTACGGATGTGTGGAAATTATTGTGGTAATGGAAAAAATTGCCGAAAACATATGTACGTAGAAACGAAGAATGGATTTATATAGGAGACACATGCACTAAGAAAATAAATAATTGAGATGCACCACGAAACTACACTAAACTTGTGCCTTTTATTTGGAATTTGTAACACTTTTCACTTTTCAGAATACAAAAAAACTTTTCACCAATATGCCGCCTTATGTAGAAGGCTATGTAATACTTTTATATGTGCATATGCAAAAGCAAATATGGCGGCTGAATTTTTTTTCGGAGGCCGTGGAAGAAAATTGTGTATGACTATAATTTATGTATTCGCCCTTCATGTGGGCATAAAATTGAACGGAGTGTTCTCATAGGTAAGTATCAGCACGATAATTAGAATATTTTTGCGGAGAAGTTGCCACTTGGCAAAGTGCAAAAATGTGGAGAAAAATATTACTTATCTGTGCTTTTTGGGTTAAGAAAAAATCCAACGATGCATGTGGTTGATGTTTTAAATATCCGGCTCGAAGGACCAAATGTTGGGAGCAGGCTGGGTTTTTCTCTTGGTTGCTGTTGGTGTGGTGGTGGGTGCGACTGCGTCGCACTTGTAAAATAATATAAAAGAAAAATGATGGGAGTTCTTCCAAAACGAGTCTTCCTTCGTGGGGATGTTTATTCAGAATGATTAGCTACATGTTTCAAGAATAACTTAAAACTAGCCTTAATATTACATGTTTACAAAGTGTGGGGAGTTTATGATCACTGCAGAGAGGATAAGAAAAAACGGCAACTCCTTGTTCACTGCCTGCTTTTAGGCATGAACAGTTTGAGTTAAATATGCTTGTCCCCAATCGACTTACAGAGGAGCTGCCCCAGCAGCGTACCCAAGATACACTACGAGTCAGACCCCAAATTAGCCAACCGGGGACATGGGTAGGATTTGGGCTACCTTCAATCGTGTTCCATGTTGTCAGAAATTTCATCAGCTTCTGTGATGGGTTTGATTTGATTTCTTTTTGCTTTTGTTTTCAATTGTCTTACTACTTTCTTAGAGGTAGAAAGTGGTAGTACTTGTAACTTTTGTTTGTTCTTTACATTTTCCTTGGACTTTGAGGCTGCCGATGTTCTGGACTGAGTGGATGCTTTCAATTCTGGGAGATCGTTATAATTGATGATATGACGTACTGTCGATTTGGATTTTGAGCTGGAATCTTTGTGGTCTTGCTGCTGAATCCTAGTTGGGCTGTTGTCAGAGTTCACAGTGTTAGCGAAGGTTTGATAACCCAGCTGGTGTTTTGGGTTGTAAATCTCAAATGCCGTTTTGTTGTCTACTTTGGGGTTGGTTTTTATAGCGATGATTTCCTGTTGCTTCATGTAAATGAGACATATTTTGTCTGTTGTGTGTGAAGTGTTTGGTAGTTTATTTATGTTGCAGTTAATACAGCCCATAGGTTTTGGTAAACTCTATTCTCTTCATCATTTGTGTGGTGCTGAGAGCCACATTTTGTGCAGGTTTTGTTGCTTTTGCACACTTTATACGTATGCCCAAAGCGAAGGCAATTCTTGCATCGAAGAGGTATTGGGATGTATGGACGAACACTTGTTTTCTCATAGCCGATCATGATGTGGTTACTTGGTTACTACGCTATGCCTCTGAGACATCAGAGCTAGCTTGAGATCTCTCCCGGCTAGGCCACAGCGGGGGAGACATAGAAGTAGAAGACGATGAAGATGCCGACATTACTGTGGTGGAGAAGGATTTGAAGAATGTCCTTGAGACTTCTTCAGATAAGTCTGCACCAAAGTAAGGCAGCATCGGCTGCTCTTCTGCTGTACCTGGAGAGGGGTACAGTGGACATAGTCCTTATACAGGAACCCTGGGTGTGTGGTGGCAGGGTTTCTGGACTGAGGACACAAGAATACAAGCTACTAGTAGCTGGAACCGAAGGTAGATATAGAACCTGCATACTTGCAAAAAGACATTTAAATATATTTTTACTCCCAAAGTACAGCGACGCAGACAACACTGCAGCGTGTCTGGAGCTGGAGACGGAACCAATCCGACTAGTCTCTAGTTACTTCGCCCACGACCATAAGGGCGACCCTCCGCATCCGTTGCTTCGCCAGCAGCTCGCCGACTGCGAGCTGGTAGGCCTTCGGCTAATAGTGGGCTGCGACGCAAATGCCCATCATAATCAGTGGGGAGGCACTGGTACAAACGTAAGGGGTGAGTTTATTTTTAACTACCTTCTTAATACCAACATGCTTATTTGTAATAATGGTAAGGACCCGACCTTTATTATCAAAAAGCGCAGGGAAGTCCTAGATGTTACTCTTGTTTCTGCCTCTTTATGGGATCAAATCCTCTCTTGGAAGGTGCTGGATGAGCAATCCTCCTCGGATCATAGGTATATTGAAACCATACTACAGATCCAAAGTCCCAAACCAACTCAGTTCAGAAACTTAAGAAGAACTGATTGGAAGAATTATGCTGTTTCTCTGCAAAGATTGCTCCCTGAAACTCCACCTGAAGGGCCAAATACCGTCGAAATTGCAACCTTTCTCATAAGAAAATTCAGTAAGGCGTGTGAAAACGACCTGAATGCATCTTGTCCCATTAGAAGACCAAAAAGAAAGAAGAAACCCCCTTGGTGGACTGCTAAAATCGGAGAGTTGAGGGCAGCTGCCAGAAAACTCTTCAATAAAGCAAAGGCTCAAAATGACGAACAGACATGGGCTGACTACAAGGCAGGGCTCTCCGTGTTCAAAAAGGAGCTTCGCAAAGCAAAACGAACTTCTTGGAGAACTTACTGCTCAGATAGATAGTACTTCCGAAGCAGCCAGACTAAGGAAGCTACTAAGTAAAACTCCCCAGACTCTTGGTTTTATCAAGATCAAACGATGAGTTGACATCATCCAGTGAAGAATCACTAACCTTACTCCTGGACACACATTTTCCGGGGGGAAGTAGATCACCAAGACCTTGTGATCTGCACCTTAGCGGGGAGACACAGAAGCTCTTGCAATTGCTCAGTGAAAGCAATATTCATTAGGCAATTAAGAGCTTCAAACCCTATAAATCACCAGGAATAGACAATATCATTCCTGCCAAATTGCAGTCCGCGGGGAAATTAGCCATCAATTGGCTTAAGAACATATTCTCCAGAGTTTTTAAAAGTGGTATAATCCCGGGGCCATGGCTGGAATCGAAAGTAGTTTTTATCCCAAAAGACGGAAAACCCTCGCACACAATAGCTAAAGATTTTCGACCTATCAGTCTCTCGTCTTTTCTACTGAAAACGATGGAGAGGCTGCTCTGTCTTCATTTGAGAAGCACTATTCCCATATCGCTTCTCTCACCAGTTCAGCATGCCTATTCTAAGGGCAAGTCTACCGAGACCGCACTGCATGCACTTACTGCATACATTGAAAAGTCTATACACAGGGAAAACTATACGCTAGTAGCTTTCCCAGACATAGAGGGAGCTTTCAACAACGTCACTCCTAAGACTATCACCGACTCGCTGACGGATTTGGGGGTTGACTCCCTGACGGTGCACCTGATCGATCAGATGCTCCAATGCAGGATCGTGAGGGCCGCACTGGGGGCAGTGACTGTCACCAAATCCGTTGATCGTGGAACCCCACAAGGCGGAGTCCGCTCTCCTCTTCTATGGAACGTAGCAGTAAACCAACTGCTGCGGTCCATGGATGGGGGAGGGTGCAAAGTGGTAGCCTATGCAGACGACGTTGCTGTAGCCCTTTCAGGCAAGTTTCCGCAGACGTTATGTGACCGAATGACGGAAGCCCTTGCTAGGCTTTCCGGTTGGGCGAAAAGATCTGGATTAGGAGTTAATCCTGCTAAAACGGAGCTGGTCCTCTTTACGAGGAAATACAAAATTCCGTCTCTACTGCTACCAATTCTAGATGGGGTTAAACTGTCCTTTAGTGACTCAGCAAGATACCTAGGTCTAATTCTAGACAAGAAATTAAACTGGAATCTCAATACTGAAGAGCGTATAAGGAAGGCAAATGTTGCTCTATACGCCTGTAGGAAGACAATCGGACTTAAATGGGGCATGACTCCGCAAGTTGTCCATTGGCTCTACACTGCGGTAGTCAGACCAATTTTATTCTATGGTGTTTCTGTCTGGTGGCCTGCACTTGACAAGAAAACAGTCACCAGGAAATTAGGAAGGGTGCAGCGAACTGCTGCGCTCTGCATAACAGGAGCTTTACGTACGACCCCGGGTAACGCTCTTGACGCCATACTGCACTTCCTACCTGTCGAAATGATGGGGCGGAAAATAGCAACTATGTCAGCGCTTCGAATGAGGGAACCCAAACAGTGGATAGGCCAGGACTTTGGACATTCAAGTATCTTGAAAGACAATCCACTCATACCAGACAATACGGATTATCAGATCCCACAGGTGTATTAAGACACTCCCTTTACCATCCTAATCCCAACTAGAGAGAATTGGGAAGAAGGCTTGCCCGCAAGACCTGCGGAAGCTATAGAAATTTTCACAGACGGCTCAAAGCTGGACGGTAGAGTAAGAGGCGGCATTTTCTGCGCCAATTTTAACTTACGCAAAGCTTTTCGACTCCCTGACCACTGTAGCGTCTTCCAGGCAGAAGTGCTAGCAATTCAGGAGTCACTAAGTTGCATTCCACATAGGTGTAATGTCAGTAAAATCTATATCCTCACAGACAGCCAAGCAGCATTTATATCGCTGGAGTCAAACACGTCGAACTCTAAGGCTATTCATAACTGTCGCAAATCTCTAAGCGAGATGGCAGAGCAGTTTAGCATATGCCTAGTATGGGTCCCAGGACATATGGACATAGAAGGCAACTGCATCGCTGATGAACTGGCCAGATTAGGAACTATCATGGAACTCCTTCCAGACAAAGAGTGCATTGGCATCCTGTAGACTCAACATAAGAGATTTCTTCGAGACGAAAACCAACAGAGTTTGGCAGCTCTCCACTCACAACTCACGTATTGCTCATCAAACGTGGCCAACCAGATGCCGGAAAGGTCAAATGAGCTCTGCCTCCTAAGCCGGAAAAAGTGCTCTATTGTTACCAGAGTGATGACTGGGCACTGGCTTGTGGGGGCACATGCGGCCAAATTACTGGTCCCACACAGCGACTTCTGCAGAAATTGTAGAGACGAGGAGGAAGAAGAAACAGTTCTTCACCTTCTTTGTACCTGTCCGGCCTTATGCAAAACTAGGCAAAGAATCCTTGGTGACTTTTTCTTCGAAGATCTACCTGAACTTGCGAGTAAAAGACCCAAAGATGTAGCAAGGTACATCCAAGTCACAGGATGGACTCATGATGCGGAGTCATACCAAGAGTGATAGGGGGGTCTCAGAGCCTTTCGCAGCATCACAACTGGCCGAGTGCGGCCTAAGTGCGCCGAGGGGGTATCCCTCCTTGGTAACCGCTCTATCCTAACCTTACCTAATGAGTAACGATAGAACTTTTCTGAAAATTTCGTCCAAATCGGTTAAGCAACACCGGAAATATCGCATTTTATCGCTAGAAGCTAAGTCAGTATACCAAAACTCTTACATAAATTTAATTTTTTTATTGCAACTGGGTTCAGGGTATCTTCTAGTCGGGCTCTCCCGACTAGAGCCTTCTTACTTGTTAGTTTTGAGTTCAGAAAGAATTTCATCTTCCCCAACGTCACGCTGCTAATTTGAGTAGATTACTCCCTTACTATAGTTTAGAGACAGATGTTCAGAGGTGGTTACTGGCAAGTTGTTTGTGAAATGTGTCATCTTTAGGAGTTTATTGACTTGTAGTAGACTCTTTGTTTTCAC
The DNA here is from genome assembly GCA_030179655.1 of Scaptomyza flava. Lineage (NCBI taxonomy): Eukaryota > Metazoa > Arthropoda > Insecta > Diptera > Drosophilidae > Scaptomyza > Scaptomyza flava. Next base: position 63,659,922 of record JARNME010000404.1, read on the forward strand.
TAACAAGTCACCACTTCTTAACCTCTTGCAGGAGGCAACCTCGCCTCCGCAATTGTAATCAATAATCTTTTTTACTGCAAATGGTGGTAGCTTAAATTGTTTGTCATTTTCAGCATTCCGTGTGATAACGATGTATTTGGGTCCAGGTGATGTTAATGTTTTTATTTGGCCTTGGGTCAGCAAAATTGTCCCGTTTGCCATAGGGTGAGGAAAGGGGTACCCCTCTCCCATGTTTAGTCTTAAAAAAGACTGTTCCATGACTCCTTTTGACTCTTAATAAGCACAAATTTGCTTACAGTTAGATTGAAATCAAAATAAGTGCTCACGTGAGCAAGAAAAGTGAGAGAGTGGAGAAGATATCAACTGATGCGGGAGGTGCTTATCGTACAACCGTTCACTTCGAATGCTGTTTTGTGACTGCTATCAAGGTTTACTTATGCGTTTTTGTGTGCTTTTTGACCAAGGCTTGTCATCTAGAGCTTGTGTCAGACCTGAGCACAAACGCATTTATAGCAGCACTCAAACGATTTTTTGCTCGTAGTGGGATCAGCGCAGAGCTGTTTTGTGACAATGCCACTAATTTTGTTGGTGCTTCACGGGAGCTGAAGGCTATAGCAGTTTTAATTTGGAATGACAGTGGAAAGCACCAAATTGTGGATCAGTGCAGCCACCTCGGTGTCAATTTCCATTTAATTCCGCGCCGATCGCCGCATTTTGGAGGACTTTGGGAGAGCGCGGTCAAAGTAGCGAAGCAGTTGTTGGTGCGAAGTTTCAATAGCACAGCGCTAAACTACTAAGAACTGGTCACAGCGATAGCACAAGCAGAGGCAGTGATGAACTCACGACCGATTCATCCACTCTCATCGGACAGTAATGACTTAGAGGCATTGACGCCGGGTCATTTCTTAATTGGTCGACCACTGAACTACATTCCTGAGCCATTTGATGAGGACATTTTGAAGTTGTCTGCTACTAATCGATGGAAAAGAATCGTCGCAGTACACCATGCATTTTGGAGACGCTGGTCCCTGGAGTATTTGACGTTGTTGCAGGAGCGATGCAAGTGGTCTTCCGTGTGCAACAACATTCAACAAGGCGTTTAAGTCTTAATTAGAGAAGACAATATACCCCCAGGGCAGTGGGCTCTGGGTCGTGTAAACGAAGTTCATCCTGGTGCTGATAGTGTTGTTCGTGTAGTCACCATGGAAACTAAATCAGGATTCTACAAGCGCAACATACACAAGATCTGCCCGTTACCTATTGAAGACACAGAGTAGAATGTTCGAAGGAGCTTCCAAGGCCGCGAGTATGTTTACGCCAAATAAGCGCATAGGGCTTATGGCCGGGAGCTAACTAGTAATTTGTGTAAATAAAATGAATTTGTAGAAATAAGGTATTAAATTGTAGCATTAAGGGATTTAATTGTATTGAAAGTAGGTACAGTGCATACTTACAGAAGATTATTGCTATAGAACTCGTATGTAAGATGTAATATCGATATAGAAAGAGGAAGAGATTACCATATCCAATAGAACAGTATGAAATTGATTGAATTCCGACTCGGTCGAACCAGCAGCACTTGGCTTTTCATTTCGAGATTTTAATTCCGAACTGGTTTGAAGAGTTGCGGGAGCAAGGAAATTTCAATCCTTTAAATTGAAATGGGTATTTCAGAATCAGAAGGTATTAATGGAATTATCAATATAAAAACCGTTTTCCCATATACCATTGCCAGTAAAGATCATGGCTTCGACAACATTTTTATGAAGGACTTTAACTTGTAATCTTCTACCATTGCCCAGCTTTAGCAGCGTCAAGTTTCGCATCAAAATTACAGGTGAAACAATCTTTAAATTCACCAGCTATGCTGTCATCTTTGAAGTGCACACGCATACTTTTTGTTAATGCAATTTTCTGTATTATGGGCCACAAAATTGAAGACTTTAAGCACGAATTTATTTTATCTGCTCTTGTTCATCTGGGGATCACTGGAAGAGTTTGTCGAAAATCACCAGCTAAGAGAACATTACATTAGGTATTCACTATCTCAAAGTTTGATCTACAGCCTCAAAAGCACCTTTACTGGCCATATTACTCTAATCCCAAACAATAAGCTTGCAATCTTTGAGCAAAGAAGCAATATTACATTGCTTTAAAATTGAGCAATGTGGTGTTTCTAAATGAATCAAATGGAATGGAATCTTAAGTGTAGAATGCGCTGTGCGACCACCATTAAGTAAAGTGGCTGCGATACCGGAAGAAGCCACGGCCAATGCAATTTTTTACTTTGCCGTACCTTTGCCAATAATAAATTTAAAAGATACGTTTTACCTGTTCCACCAGGTGCATATGAAAAATAGATTTCTCCCTTTTCTGCTTCAACGCTATGAAGTATCTTGTCGTATACTTGTTTTTGCTCAGCAGTAAGGAGTTGCTCATTATTAACAACAAAATGATCGCAATTTTCATAATTTGTTTCTCTATGATATTCAATATTTGGTACAATTTCCTCGGATCTAATTGGTAGTGGAAATCCATAATAAGTCAAGTTTTTACCACCAATAGACAGTACAATATCTTCAATGTAAATAAGACAAATATTTAATACATTATTCACAATGCTTTCATCAATATTTCTGTGTTGTGAAAAATTAAAGGCTCTTAAAACATCTTCTAAGAAACTCTCTTTATAAGTATTCCAAAGCTTAAGAGCATCTGAAATTTGACAAAATACTAACATTATTGCAAAAAGTTCTCTCAGTTTTTTAGGATTTTGACATATGACAGCTTCGGCTATAGTTGAATCCCAGTGCTTATCATCTTTTAGTAATTCTAGAGCTTTATACGCCAATTCAAATGATGCGTATGCTATACCATCGGTTTTTAAATTTGAAAATGAAGTTGGGCCTCTTACAAAATGTATTAAAAGTCTTAAATAAAAACATTCTATATTATTGGGATGAATAGTGTCACCTCTTCTCAAAGCAGAGTCTCTTTTAACTCCAGGAAAATTTGGCACATCATGCTCTCGTTTTCTTCTTTGAAGTTCTTTTTTGTTCCATGTAATATACGATGGAACTTCACAATATAGAAGCGTTCTTGCAAACTCATCACGTGTGCATAGCTCAAAGAAGGCTAGCAAAGTGGTTTGGGTGTAATGCTTAATCTTTCAAGTAATTGTTGCGGATTTTTAGGGTTAAAATATGTCCGTTGACCATTTTCTAACGGCTATTTCGAACATATTAATTTCATTACGTTGGTCTTCAAGAGTAAAGATGCTTGATCACTGCCCTTGTTAACATATTTACAAATGTATTTAATTACAGAACTACAATACTCATCATTTATGTGAGCTTCAAATGGTCTCAAAAGAACACATTTGTAAGGCACAACCCAACGATTATCTATGCAAATACCATTTTTATACCTGTTTAGGCGTATATACATTTAAGTCACAACCCACATAAATGACACACAATAATAAGTACAATTACTGACCTATGTTTTTCAAATTGTTTGTGCATATTTGTTTTGTAAGCATTAGGTACAAAAACTGACTGCTAAAAAGGCGTCGTAACTAGCACTTGTAACTAGTTGGACTATGGAGGGGGAATTCCTTGATGATGAGTAAAATACTTGGTTTGTTGGTAGAAAGTAAAGAACTGATTCTTTATTCATGACAGTAACAATGTTTATAGGAAACAAGTAAGAAGGCTCTAGTCGGGAGAGCCCGACTAGAAGATACCCTGAACCCAGTTGCAATAAATATATTTAATTTATACAAGACTTTGGTATACTGGCTTAGCTTCCATCGATTAAGTTCAATATCTCTGGTGTTTCTCAACGGATTTGGACGAAATTTTCAGAAAAGTTCTATCATTATCCATTACTTCAACCCTCATTTTTAGATTTTCCAAATTCGATATTTTATTGTTATCGATATTATGTGTATATCGGAAACCAGAATAGTTATCGATAATTTGAAGCAAACTTGTTCTGCTCATGGTATAGGAGAACTTAAATACAAAATCTGAAGTCTCTAGCTCTTGTAGTCTCTGAGATCCACGCGTTCATACAGACGGCTGTTGATGCTTATCAAGAATATATATACTTTATAGGGTCGGAGATGCTTCCTTCTGCCTGTCACATACTTTTGCACAAAACCATTATACCCTTATTTACCCATTTTATGGGTTAAAGGTATAAAAATATAGGTCAGTATTTGACATAGTTAAATTGTACTTATTATTGTGTGTCATTTATGTGGGTTGTGACTTAAATGTATATACGCCTAAACATTCTCCCGGCCGTTGAACAGGTATTCAGCCATCATCTTGGTCTATCGTGAATCGTCTTGGTGATGCTGCTGGATCAGGTGTATTGATGACTTCATTCCTGGGAACCGTTGGTTGCACAGTCCATAGGAGCTTCTTTCGCATTGCATTGGCACATAGCAATATGATGGAGATAGCTAAGGCAGCATACGATGCTATATGATTATGTAGGACTGAACTTGATTGGTTAGGCAACTCTAGATTGTTCAGTGTTGCCAATTGCTGCTGTAAGTCGTCCAGATCCTTGTCTTTTTGAACTTTGTAGTCTGAGATGTTAATATTTGTCGCAGGTACATGGGTGATGTTTGGCTTGATTAATTCGCCAAAGTGTGTGTAACTTGGCCTCACTTGATTTATGATAGTGCCAAACGTACCGATGCTAATCTCCAAGTTGCGTGCAGTACAACCAGATGATAATGAGAGTATTCCGGTGTTTTCTAGCTGTATTGTGGATGGTGTTCCGTTGAATACGGCTTGCAGTTCCATTGCAGAATGTGTTGCAAAGATCCAGCTGCTAGGTTGGTGTGTCTTTTCCCAAACCATCTTGGTGGTTCTGTGAGTTGTTTGACACACTGTTGGTGTCTTGTTGTTAAAGAGCTGAAACTCACAACGATTGTTTACATAGAAAACAGCTTGGTGGTCAAAACATATGTATTCTACATTAGGTAGTGTGAGGCAGCGTCGCACAGTGGCGCCCGTAGAACAAATCAGGAAATTCCAACGATTTCAAATCTGCAATCCTTAATGTAACCAGATTTTTTGTTCAGAAGATATAGCCTTTCAAAGTTGTCTGATTTTTTGTGTTACATAAAAATCACAATTTTAAAGTAATTTGCTCGTCTTTCAGATACAATATCTCAAAAACTAAGGTACGGATCGTCATTATTTTTGGTTCTATTAATAGATATTTTTATTAAATTTATTTTAATGTTTGCTTTGCGGTTGGCCAGGTAAATCAATATTTACCTACAATCCATTATCAATTTATTTGATTATTCCTTTATCGAATGCAAAAAGTTTCAGCTGCCCGAATTTGCCCCTGTGGTAAAATATGTGTTGCATGCATTTCTCGGCCATTTATGACACATAACCGTGAAAACCAATTCTTATCGGTATTGTTTCGTTCCTTATTGTTAAGATGCATGATTTTTGTTTTTCATTCAGTTATGCTTTCCTGGAACCCTTTCTTTAATTCTGGTCCCTGAACTCAGGTGCAGTTACAGGATATACAAATAAACTACCTGAGACGCACCATATATAGAAATTGCCCTAGTGTTCAGGTAGTAATATCCCACACAGGTAGGCATCTTATTCGGACAAGTGCGTAGTACCCTAATTGCACAAATTTACCTTTATATAACAAATATTAGGTAAATTTTGCAGGCATGGAGGCTAACTCTTTTCATGAACCCTTGATCCAAACGGTATCTATCAGGTAGTAGATTAGACTATGTATTGACAAAAAATTATAATCTCTGGATTAGTATACGACTGAAAATTGGTGAGACAAGTACAGGGTTGCCCATATTCGACGGACCCATGTTTTTTTTAAAAAAATCAAAGAAAAAAAGAAAAATTTGGCGGTTGGCAATCTTAATCATTTAATTTTTTCTAAGTAAATTTGTTTACATAAATTTTTGAATATGATATCTCTCAAATGGCCGCCTCTGGCGTTGATGGCGTATTGTGCCCTTTTTGCAGCATTTTCCATCGTTTTCGCCAACATTTCGGCCGGAATAGCGGCTATTTCTTCACGAATGTTGTCCTTGAGCTCTTCTACGGTCCTTGGCTTGTTAACGTAAGCCTTTGACTTCAAATATCCCCACAAGAAGAAGTCAGGCGGCGTCAAATCGGGCGAACGCGGTGGCCAGTCCAAATCACCACATACTATATTACTCTTCAAACATGTCATTGAACAATCAACAATTATTTTACCTGTTTAGGAAGTCAGACACACCAACAAAAACTTCAGAAAGATGAAAATGCAGTATGCGTTTTTCAAACAAGTTGGATTTAAAGTAGACTCCCCTAAGTACGGAAACGGAAACTCAAACGATGGAAACACTTCATGGAGATTTTTTAAAAATGATGAGGCTGTAACTCGAATCACTGGAATCAACAATCAAATCTTTAAGAGAAAAGAAAAAAACTGATTCTTCCAAGTATGGAGAATATGCTTAAAAAACAGCATCACTTTTAGCAGAATTATATCCGCAGAAAAAGTTGACCCTGTCCATAAAATATTGGCGCATGGCAAAGATATAATTGAGTATCAGTCTTTGCCAATTGGAGAGCTTTCTGAAGAAGTACAGGAATCATTAAATAAATTTTATAAAAAATACAGATTGCTAAACACTTTCAAAGCTTCAAGGGTGAAACAAAATGAGGACCTCTTCAACATGTTAGCAGCATCTTCAGATCCACTTATTTCATCACTGAGGCATGTTAAGTCACGAAAAGAATTAGAAAATACTTAAAGTTCAGAGATGATTACTCTTTTAGATATACCATCTTTTACGGATTGTGATGAATATTTTACAAAAAATTAAAAAAAAATTATTATTAATTATTTTAATATTAATTTTAAATTATAAAAACCATTAAAATGAAACAATAAAAATCAAAACATTTAAAAAAAATTTTTTCCTTCCCGTAAAATTCGATTTTTCACAAATTTCAACTTTGCATACCCATAAATAGGCACCCAAAAATTATAGAATTCATTTCAAATGCTCATTTTACAGGTTGATTAATTATCTATCAGGTGCTTTTTAAGTTGATCGATTATCTCATTTGGTTCAAATGTTATGATTTTTGCAACGAAAAAACTCAAATGGCGCCACTGTGCGTCGTAGATCATCTTGAGTCAATCCCATGAATTGATCCCTGTGGTTGTTAACTTCTATTATAGGTGTTTTAAGCTCAAACAATCTCCAACTTGTTGAGTCCCACACCGGAATTGGTACGATACTAAATAGCTCTAATTTTGATGTTGATACTAGCGGTAGTATTACTCTGAATATTACCTGAGTGCCGTTCCTTCTGCTCGCATTATTCTGTGTAGTTGAATTACGTTGGATGATGTCACAGGCAGCGTTTGATCTGGTGGCAAATGATCCCGTATTTGATCCAATTGATCCTTTAGGTGATTAGGAGAATTAACGTTGGGCTGATTGTATGGTTGCAAATTCCTGTCAGAACGTCCACTATTTCTGATTGCATGCGCTGAAGAGTGGCTGCCAGAAGTGTTAGTTGAGTTGTCAGTGCCAGGTAATTCTCGGTAGGATGTGCGCCTGTGTACCTTCCTCTGCTTTGGCTAAGGATAGCCACTTGTTGCTCAAGTAGTTTAAGCCGTTTGTCCGATGTAGATCTAGTGTTCTTGACAACGTTGATAGTTGAATCAAGTACTGATGTTTGATTTTTCAGTAAGTGCAGTAGAAATGCTTCATTGGTTTTAACCTCTTTCATGTCTTTTGTCATTTTATTGGCGTAGTCTGAGTCTAAATCTCCAAATAGACTGCTTGCAATGTTACCAACTCCATCAAATGGTGATCGGCGTTTTCGTGTGTGTTGCAAGAGTGCGTTTGCCAATTGTAATTCGTCGAATAGGTGCCGAAAGTGCTGTGATATGGAATCACATGTGTTCACATTATTTAGTTCTGGACATGTGTATTTGAACTCCTTTATTCCCAAATCGAATGTCTTCATATCGTGCCAGTAAGGTTCCAATTCATAATATATAATTATGGTCCAGTCGGAAATTGCTCTCTTTGTTGTTCCAATTTTTTCATAAAATATTCCAGGCTTTGTGTCGAACCTTTCCACGGACACCGACTGTGTCAGCACCAAGGGCAACATGAGAAGAAGAATTAGAATGGATGTTGTGATTGTTGGCGACATAAGGCGTTTTCGCTGTACGGGTGGCGCATCATGTTTTTTTGTGTCCTCTGTTTCGTTAACAGTTCGTTTTTTTGCCATGTCTTCTGGAAATAGTGGCGCAAGTCTGTTTATAGGGCACTTGTAGGTGCCTGCGGCAGTTTTAACGTCAACCACCCTGACAAAATTGTCTTGTCCTGGGTATGTTTTGACAATGCGTCCCATTGGCCAACTCATCACAGGTATGTTGTCTTCCTTGACTAGCACCAGCATACCTTCCTTGATGTTGGAATTGACGGATTTATACTTGTGCCTGGCTTGCAGTTCTTGCAAGTGTTCTTCCGACCATTGCTTCCAGAATCCTTGCTTTAGTCTGGATACTTACTCCCAGCACTTTACCAAGGATTTTTCATTGCGGTCCGTGTTAACATCCGGGGGAGCAGTCAACGTTTCCCCAATCAAAAAGTGTGCTGGAGTGAGGGCGGTTGTGTCCGTTGGATCATTTGACATGGGTGTGATTGGGCGAGAATTGAGGATTGCTTCAATTTCGATAATCACCGTATTTAATTCTTTAAATGTTAAACCAAAAGTCTTTTTGCAGACTTGACCGCAGCCTCCCATAACCCTCCAAACGATGGCGCGCGTGGTGGAATAAATTTGAAGGCAACTAGTTTTTTGTTGCACTGATTGATGATCTCGGCTTGGCTCTTTTAGCCAAATATTGATCCTTCCAGTTTCTTCAGCTGGTTGTTTGCTCCAACGAAGTTAGTTGCATTGTCACAATGAATTGTTTGACACTTGCCTCGACGGCTTAAGAAGCATCTTAAGGCTCCCAAAAAGGCGTCTGTTGTTAGATCACTAACCAGCTCAAGGTGTACCGCCTTGGTGGCGAAGCAACAGAAAACAGCTATGTATGCTTTGTCTGGTCCCTTTCCTCGAAGTTTATGATGAATCCATATTGGTCCGCAGTAATCTACGCCTGTTGTAAAAAATGGGCGTGTTGGTGTTACTCGATCGGCTGGTAAATTACCCATAATTTGGTTCATTAACTTGGGCCATGCCTTGAATGAATGATATTCCTTGACATTGTTTTGTCGTTGAGGATCCAATATTGTTGTCTAACGGTTGCTCGTAAGGCTTGGGCACCGTAATGCATATTGTCCTCATGCAGATCTTTCATCAGCATTTTTACTAGTGGATCATTGTAGGAAAGCAGAATCTGGTGCCTTGCATTGTAAGGGAGTGGGGCTTGATTCAATCTTCCACCAACTCGTATAAGTCCGTCGGATCCTTGTAGGGGGGACAGCGATGAAATGGAACTCCTTTTTTCAACCATATTGTGATGCTGCAGCGATTTTAGCTCAGCAGCAAATTCCACTTGTTGTATTGTCCGCAAAATTACGTTGCGAGCCTGATTCAATTCCTCGACGCTTAGAGCGACAGTTGCAGATCTCTGTTTGTTGAAGCAGAAGCGTAACATGTAAGTCATAATGCGTTGTAACTTGTGGAACGAATGACTGTGTCTGCAAGTGTACAATACCTCACCTATTGTAGATGGGGATGTTGCCAGGCTTATGCTGCATTTACACTAGTTGATAAACAAGTCAACGTTGATATCAACTTTATCAATCCTAGTGTGAACAGCTGTCAACTTGATCAACTGTTGCGTTGACAGTAGATTGACAATGCGAAAATCGTCAATTGTTGCTCTGAGTGTAAACATAGTGTAAACACTTTGTGTCAACAGTTGAAGTCACAATCGGCGCGTTGACAACACAAAATTAAGTTGAGCTCATGTTCATTATTTTGCTGTGTGTTGACAAACTTTATGAACATATTAAAGGTGACAGCACTTCGCTTCGCCATCCGTTTTAATTAATGTTGTCTGCTTTTTCAACTGTGCAGTCTATAAAAACAAAAATTAGTAATAAAAAGATATTTAAAATACAATTTTATTTATTTTTATGCATATTTATTGTACCATATTTTAATATCAAAAGTAGACCTGCTTCAGTTGCTGGCGATAGCTATCGATTAACTCAAGAGCGAGAACCAAAACCACTGCTGCCGCTATTTTGCTCTTCTTCGCTGTTGCCATTGTTCTGATTTTATTCTAAAGTAAACAAATTGTATATCAATTAGTTTTAAGTTACATATGCATTAGTACTAACCACTTTTCTCAATTAACAAAACAACACAATATTGAAAATCAGTTTCGATACATTCACAATATCGACGTCAACGAAAAATGCTTAGCAACGTGAATGTCAACGAATGTGGATATCAACTGGTGTAAATTACTCTCAACTTCAATATCAACGCGTTGGCATCTGGCGCGTTGCTCAACTCGAAAATTAGTTGGCAGCCCGGTTTTTTTGTCAACTCAATCAACTAATGTAAACACAACAAATGCGTTGACGTTGGATATCAATTGTTGATATAGCTAGAATTGACGCTGCATCAACTAGTATAAATGCAGCATTATATGTTTTGTTTTCCTTTTCAGGTTGCTCGGAATGATGTTGGGAATGGTTGCCCATTTATCTGGAGACCCATGCAGGAACAGTGGTCCATATAGCCATAGATTATGCCCAGGTAGTCTACGTGATATTCCTCTTGAAAGAACATCCGCTGCGTTGTTGGCGGATGACACATGACACCATTGATTTTGGCTTGTTAGTGCTTGGATCTTAGTGGAGGCAGCTGCATTGATCCATGACAGGACGACCGTAGAATCTGACCAAAAGTATCCTGGTACTGTGTTGGAGTTCAAGTTGAGGTCCCGTCGAATTGTGTCCACGAGCTCAGCACCCAATAGTGCAGCACAAATTTCTAGTCGCGGGAGTGACTGCTTTGCCGTTGGGGCTACTCGAGATTTTGAGCATAGCAACCGCACAGAAATTTGTTTATTCTTGTACGTTGCGCGAACGTATATTGCTGCGCCATAAGCGCGTTCCGATGCATCCACAAATGAGTTTAGCTCCTTTGTGACTGGAACCTTTCTGTCGTATAAATGTCGGGGAATTTGCATCGAATTTAGGCTCTTCAAGTCCTCTCGATAGTCCTTCCAGTCGTTCTGAAGGTTTGTGGATAATTCGTCATCCCAGTCGAGTTTGTCTTCCCAGAGTCGTTGCATGAAGATCGAAGATTTGTGCCAGCTCAGAGCAAACGACACGCTTAGTTATTTTCGTAGCTGTGCTGCTCTGAGCGCGGCCACAAAGTTGGTCTCCTTTGGGCATCCAAATAAGACCCAATGTCTTGATCCTGTAACTGTCCACTGTGTCCTCGAAGTTTACTTCGCTTGCAATGTCGTCCTTATGTATCCCTTGCAACAATTGCTCGTTGTTCGAGCACCATTTTCGTAAGTTAAATCCATAGGGATGCAGGATCTTTAACAACTCTTCTCGAATTTGGACCGCTTCTTGGACTGAGTCTGCTCCTGTGAGGCAGTCGTCTACGTAGAAGTCATTTACTAATGCAGTGGCTCCTACTGGTGATTTGTCCATATGTGTTGCGCCCAAGTGATTCAGACACTTTGTTGCTAAAAATGGAGCTGAGGCCGTGCCGTACGTAACTGTTTTGAGTCTATAGTACCTTAACTGCTCCTTGGGATTGTTTCTCCAAACAATCATCTGGTGAAATTGGTTCTCTGGATTGATCCAAATCTGGCGGTACATTTTTCGGTGAACACATATTTGTGTGTTCTGAATCTTAACAAGATTGACATTAGGGCACTTTGCACCGTGGGTCCTACATGCAATATGTCGTTAAGTGACTTTCCTGTCGAAGTCTTGCAGGTTGCATCAAAAACTACTCGTAGCTTTGTAGTGCTGCTATCTGGTTTTTGCACACAATGATGAGGGATGAAGTAATGACTTCTGGGAATCTGTTGTGGTGACACTTCTTTCATGTGTCCTAGATCCTCATATTCTGACTTGAACGCTGCATATTGCTTCCAAGTATCTGCAGAAGCTCTGCGCTCCAAAGATAAAAATCGTTTTGTCATGGAATCTCCCAGGGCTGAATAGTGTTCAGAAAATGGAAGCTTCACAATGAGTCGGCCGTCCACTGCTAACTGCAAATTCTCCAAAAAATGCATTTCGCAATGGGCCTCAACAGGTGTTCGGTGTTTCTCTGCTGTTTCCATGTTGTCCAGTGTCCAAAATCGCTCTAATAGTTCATTAGTTTCCTCATTAGTTGCTGCCGCACAAATGACTGATGATTCATTTGCTGCCTTAACTTTTCCTGCAACAATCCAACCGAATTCGGTCTTTTGCATAATTGGTCCAGAATGTAATATTCTGTGTTGCTGAGGGAGCAGTATTGAGTAATAATGCTCTGCTCCAATCAACAGATCGATTTTGCCTGGTTTGCTGAAGTACGGGTCAGCAAGTGGTAAATTGCTCGGTATGATCCAAATCGAATTGTTGATCGCTTGGGCAGGTTGATCCGATATTATATTTGGTAGTACAAATGCTTCCATTCGCATTGTAAAATTGCTGTGCTTAATTGTCACATTTACACGAGCTTTTCTGATCCTTGTATTTCCTCCGATGCCTTCAATCCGGAGAGTTGTGTCATGACGTTTTAGTGCTAGCATTGTCACTAGCCTTTCAGAAATGCTGTTGATCTGTGATCCAGAGTTCAGGAGTGCCTTGAATGTTGCCTGCTGCCCATTATTTGCTTGTACAACTACCTTGGCTGTTGCAAGTAAATTGTAATTTTGGTTGTAAGCGGATGCCACAACTTGTGCGTGTGGCTCTGCTGCTGAAGCGATAGCGTTCTCCAAATGTAGCACAGTGTGGTGTTTCTTGTTGCATTTAAAACAACTGAACTTGCTAGGGCAAACATTCGTCTTATGGTCATTTTTAAAACAGTTGACGCATAACTTTTGTCGTTGTACCCAATTAAGACGTTCGCTAACTGTTTTAGCGCGAAAGTCGTCAAGTTTGGATAAATAATGACCTGTCTTTTTACAAAAAAGACATCCTTTGGGTGCACTTGAAGACGAGGCACATGTTTTATTTTTAGGCTCCTTCTTATAAGTCGCAGATGCCTTTTTTCCAGTAGCCATGACTCGAACTCGCTGTTCGAGGAACTGGAGCATGGTGTCCAGTGGCTGGATTTCCTTTGTGTTACCCAATGATTGTTCATATAGGGTTTTGTTTGTGCCATCCAGTTTGTTCCTTAGGATGGCAATGATGATTGGATCCCATGTTGAGATGTCAATCCCGAGTCCCTTTAACGAAGCTTATGACTCAACTGTAGTGATGTGAAGATTTCCCATGCGAAGAGGTAATTTTCCTCCTTGAGATCAATGTGACGGATTAGTCTTTCCGCCTCTCCGATTACCCTTAACCCATAAAATGGGTAAAAATGTATATATAATGGTTTTGTGCAAAAGTATGTAACAGGCAGAGGGAAGCATCTCCGCCCCATAAAGTGTATGGTTTCTTGATCAGCATCAACAGTCGAGACGATATAGCCATGTCCGTCTGTGCGTCCGTCTGTCCGTCAGTCTGTCTGTCCGTCTGTATGAACTCGTGGATCTGAAAGACTACAAGAGCTAGAGACTACAGATTTTGTATATAAGTTCTCCTATACCATGAGCAGAACAAGTTTGTTTTAAATTGTCGATAACTATTCTAGTTTCCGATTTACACGTGGAATCGATAACAAAAAATATCAAATTTGGAATATGTAAAAATTAGGGTTGAAATAAAGGGTAACGATAGAACTTTTCTGAAAATTTCGTCCAAATCGGCAAAGAAACACCGGAGATATCAAAGACTTATATAAATTTAATATATTTATTGCAACTAGGTTCAGGGTATCTTCTAGTCGGGCTCTCCCGCCTAGTGCCTTCTTACTTGTTATTAATTGCATTACCACCGTCTTCTATCGCTCTTCTACGATATTAAGGGTAACTATATTTTCCAGTCACATATGTCCAGTCCAGTCAATAATGTTGCCATTCACATTATTCGTATCGGTTAAATCCAAAATCCCATCACTTTTTGTTGTTACATAATGTAGTCACACTTCCCTATACATAAGTTTGTTTACATTATTTACTAAAAAATACCAAAAACGCCTTTTACGGGGGGAAAGGGGGCTGGGGCAGTATGGGAGGGCCTGGCAGCCAAATTATTGATGCATTTCCTTGTGGAATGTCAATTGCTTTCTTCACACCAAATTTGGTGATTCTAGCTCGAAGTTTGTAAAAGGTGGGGAAAGGGGGGCTGGGAGCGGTATGGGTGGGCATGGCATACAAATTTTTGATGCAGATCTTTGTGGAGTGTCAATTGCTATCATTATATAAAATATGGTGACTCTAGCTCGAAGTATCTAAAAGTTTGGAGAAGGGGGCTGGGGCGGTATGAGTGGGCGTGGCATCCAAATTTTTGATGCAGATCTATGTGGGATGTCAATTGCTATCTTCATACTAAATTTGGTGACTCAAGCTCAAAGTTAGTAAAAAGTGGGGAAAGGGGGGCGGAACGGGTGGGCGTGGCTACAAAACTTTGATGTAGATTTTTGGTGGTCACTGCCAGCTATCTTCGTAGCAAATTTGGTGGCTCTAGCTCCACAACTTTGGCAGATACATGCATTCCCGTTATTGACGAAGCATTTGGGCAGTTGTGGGCGGCTGAGGCGGTATTGGTGGGCGTGGCATCGAAACTTTTAGTGCAGTTATTGGGGGGTCATCATCACCTATCTTGACACCAAATTTGGTGGCTAGAGCTAAAAAAAACTGTGACATAGGCATTTTTTTGGTGGTTGCTAGTAGCTATCTGCTCACCAAATTTGGTAGTTCTAGCTGTAAGGATGTGCGAAATATGTGGGTTTATCGGCTTTGAGTTATCGAATCTATCGATTGCCAGCCCCCCAGTTATCGTAGAACCCAAATCTTGACACTTTAATTTACTATGCCTTAGATAAAGATAATTGGAAAGTTTCAAGTCTCTAGCTTGAAGGGTGTGGGAAAAGCTTGCACACATACGGACGGACAGACGGTTAGACACCATGACGGACATTGCACAAAACCAATATACTCTTTACCTTCGGTATCGAGTATGATTAATAATATTTTCTTTCAAAATAACCAGGTTAAATTGATTTTAAGCAAGCATAACATCAACCGTATGCACCAACGTTGACGACAGTGAAATTGTACTTGCTATCGCAAGCAGCCAAAACAATGGAAAACTTTTTTTTTTTTATAGTTAAAATATAAACTACCACTGTTTACAGGTGCTTGGATAGCACAATGCTTCCCATCTAATGCGCCTATACAACTGGGCACTCCAGTGCGGCTATAAAAGTCTTCCGCAATTTGCTTTGGGTTTGAGATAGTGGTTTTGGTATAAATATTTCGTTTAAATGAGTTCAAATTACTTGAGTCGTTTCCTTTATGATTTTGTGAACAGTTCCCTTGGCCACGCGGAAGGAATAAGTAATGGCTCTGTAGGACGAGCCGGTTTCTAGAAAACATATAATCAATATTTGATTATTATTTTCAAATAATATCTTATCTTTACCTCAATATAATCATAAGCTTATCGCGCTCTGGAATTGGCTTTCTAATGCAAAACTTGGCTTGAAAAACTTCTGATCCCACAAGTTACAGTAGTTCATCCTGGTGGAATTGTAGAACATTTCGCTGTCACGCAAACAGCTCTCTACAAAGAGTTGGCCCAAGCCCAAGCCTATCCCGCTGCAACAAATGCTCCCGCGTTCAACACCGTCGAGCACTTCTCTGCGGCTTCTCTTCAACTACAGCAGCAGCAGCAAGAACTGCCTGCGTCATCATCTGCTAATAAAATTGCTAGTTTTTTCTCCATTTTTCATTCACTTGATAATTTTTTGACACAAACATAAAACAAACATCAGCTTTTCATAGCTCATAGACAGCTGCTTTACAATTTCGAAAGTTCGAACATGTTGTTCACGCTGACATTGTAAACTATCAGCACATTTCACACTTCAGATTTTTAAAAGCTTCAATCCAAGCCAAGCTGACATTGTAAACACGCCTTAAAAAACAACAAAAGAAATAAAAATACGTTGATCGTTATTTAAATATTTATATAATAGCAATTAAATATTTTTTATAACTTATCATTAAATACGTATTTCAATTGAATGTATATATACCATATATACGTATTTTGAATGAATGTATACATATATAAAACAAAAATCAGTATATTAAAAAAAAAAAACTGATCCAATATGTAACTTTCCTTTTAATTATCCTTAATATAAGCAATATTAAAAAATTCACTGAAACGAAAACTAACTTTCTTTGTTCACATTAAATATGAACTAAAATGCATTACCAATTCCCTTACCATTGTCTTTAAAAACATAATGTTGGAAAGAGCTTTACATTTATTCCTTTAAGAAACAGTCACCGAGCTCTTACATACAACGCTTGCACTTAAGAGCTAGGTATGGGTGGTGCAAATTAGGCAATGCCGTTCCCTTAACTGCAGCCTCTTAGTTATGGTTTGTAACCCTTCCGCGAGTGTAAGTATTGACAGGGTGTTGGCGAAGCATTCATCCAATGAGTCAAAGGAGTTATAGCGGAGCGGGACCCTATAATATACCGTAGCTCTATGGGGTTGGGGTGGGTTTTGCTAGTTACTAGACTCGCCCATTAAAATGGCAGAGACAGCTTGACGAGCTGTGGCTCCAGGACCGAAATGCATAAACAAAACTTGTGACTTCTTTTATTAACTGGCATTGGCGGTATCTGAGCTGGGCTTTAACGACCGCTTTTCTTACCCCACCCAACCATGGACTTTAATTAGCGGGATGTTAATAAAGTCCCCAATAAAAATTACGTTACTATCGTTTATGTTACCATGTCCACAGGAACAGGATCAATTTAGCAATGCATCCTGAAATTCATAATTAAATTCAACAACAATAAATTCAATTTATTTATCCTGTGCATGGATGCTTAATTTATTTTATAAATTTCTTAAGAAAACAAGTGGAAACGTTGCAGTCGGACGCAACCGACTGCGGTATACTCGATACCAGTATTAAAAATTTTGATGCCCATCCATGTGGGATGTTAATTGCTTTCTTCATACCAAATTTGGTGACTCTAGCTCGAAGTTTGTATAAAGTGGGGAAAAGGGGGCTGGGGGCGGTATGGGTGGAATTGCATCCAAATTTTTGATGCAGATCTTTGTGGAATGTCAATTGCTATCTTCATAACAAATTTGGTGACTCTAGCTCAAAGTTTGTAAAAGTGGGGAAAGGGGGGCTGGGGGCGGTATGGTTGGGCGTGGCATTCAAATTTTTGCTGCAGATCCTTGTGGAATGTCAAATGCTACCTTCATACCAAATTTGGTGACTCTAGCTCAAAGTTTGTAAAAGTGGGGAAAGGGGGGCTGGGGGCGGTATGGTTGGGCGTGGCATTCAAATTTTTGCTGCAGATCCTTGTGGAATGTCAAATGCTACCTTCATACCAAATTTGGTGACTCTAGCTCAAAGTTTGTATAAGGTGGGGAGAGGGGGGCTATGGGGCTGGGGGCGGTATGGTTGGGCGTGGCATCCAAATTTTTGCTGCAGATCCTTGTGGAATGTCAAATGCTACCTTCATAACAAATTTGGTGACTCTAGCTCGATGCATGTAAAAGGTGGTGAAAGGGGGGCTATGGGGCTTGGGGCGGTATGGGTGGGCGTGGCATTCAAATTATTGCTGCCGATCCATGTGGGATGTCAATTGCTATCTTCATACCAAATTTGGTGACTCTAGCTCGAAGTTTGTATAAAGTGGGGAAAGGGGGGCTGGGGGCGGTATGGGTGGGCGTGGCATCCAAATTTTTGATGCAGATCTATGTGGAATGTCAATTGC
The DNA here is from genome assembly GCA_030179655.1 of Scaptomyza flava. Taxonomy (NCBI): domain Eukaryota; kingdom Metazoa; phylum Arthropoda; class Insecta; order Diptera; family Drosophilidae; genus Scaptomyza; species Scaptomyza flava. Next base: position 63,678,006 of record JARNME010000404.1, read on the forward strand.
TATCTTCATACAAAATTTGGTGACTCTAGCTCAAAGTTTGTAAAAGGTGGGGAAAGGGGGGTGGAAGGGGTGCGCGTGGCTCCAAAACTTTGATGCAGTTTTTCGGGGGTCGTTACCAGCTAGCTTTCTACCAAATTTGGAGGCTCTAGCTCCACAACTCTGATAGATACACGCATTCCCGTTTTTGACGAAGCGTTGGGGTGGATGGGGGCGGCTAGAGCAGTATCGGTGGGCGTGGCATCCAAACTTTTGATGCAGTTTTTGGGGGGTCATCATCACCTATCTTGGCACAAAATTTGGTGGCTCTAGCTCAAAAACTGTGGGAGATATACACTTTTTTGACTTTAAATTGCGGGGGGGCTGGGGGCGGAATGGGTGGGCGTGGCTCCAAAACTTTGATGCAGTTTTTTTGGGTGTTGCTAGTAGCTATCTGCCCACCAAATTTGGTAGTTCTAGCTGTAAGGATGTGCGAAATATGAGGATTTATCGGTTTTGAGTTATCGAATTTATCGATTTGCCAGCCCCCCAGTTATCGTAGAATCCCCATCTTGACACTTTAATTTACTATCCCATAGATAAAGAGAATTGGAAAGTTTCAAGTCTCTAGCTTGAAGGGTGTGGAAAAAAGTTGCGAACATACAGACGGACAGACGGACGGACACCATGACGGACATTGCACAAACCCAATATACTCTTTACCTTCGGTATCGAGTATAAAAAATATAGTCCATAATAATAGTACTACAAAAATTATTAGTTGGAAGGTAAAATTATTTTAACAAAATAGAAATGGTATTCAGGTTTTAGTAACATAAGTAATTAAAATAATTTCTTTATATAGTATCTATTTAATTTATTTTCATATTTAATTGGTTTTTTTTCTTAGTGCATTGCATTTTTTGCATTAATTTTACTCGTGTGAACTTATCTAGCCGAGTGTGCACTGCATAAGCAATAAAAAAAAACGAGCTGACAGATGGTAGGGTATTCAAAACCATGTACATTTGAGATTACTAAAAAAAAATATTTCGTTTCTAAATTTATTAAGCTATATGTATTTCATTTTGTGGGGCTAGTTTTCAAAATATTTTATAACATTAAAATATCTAAAATTATTGTATTCACTTTTGTTGGAAATCTTATTTATGAAACAAAAATGTAGATCCACTCTGGAACATATGCATAATTACACCACAATATAGATAAATGTAAAAGTGTACAGCTGTTGCAGAACAATTGTTAAGACAAAAAGCGATAGAGAGCGTGCTGCTCTTCAGTTTATTTCTTTTCATTTTCTTTATGTACTTACATATGCATTCTGCTCCGTCGCACAGTGGGGCCATTTGAGTTTTTTCATATCAAAAATCTTAACTTTTGAACCAAATGAGATAATCGAACAATTTAAAAAGCATATGATAGATAATTAATCAACCTATAAAATGAGCGTTTGAAATGAATTCTACGATTTTTCTGTGCCTATTTATGGGTATGCAAAGTTGAAATTTGTGGAAAAATCAACTTTACGGGAAGGAAAAAAAATATTTTTTAAATTTTTTGATTTTTATTGTTTCGTTTTAATGGTTTTTATAATCTAAAATTAATATTAAAATAATTAATAATAATTTTTTTTTTTTTTTTTTTTTTTTATTAATTTTTTGTAAAATATTCATCACAATCCGTAAAAGATGGTATATCTAAAAGAGAAATCATCTCTGAACTATAAGTATTTTCTAATTCTTTTCGTGACTTAACATGCCTCAGTGATGAAATAAGTGGATCTGAAGATGCTGCTAGCATGTTGAAGAGGTCCTCATTTTGTCTCACCCTTGATGCTTTGAAAGTGTTTAGCAATCTGTATTTTTTATAAAATTAATTTAATGATTCCTGTGCTTCTTCAGAAAGCTCTCCAATTGGCAAAGACTGATACTCAATTATATCTTTGCCATGCGCCAATATTTTATGGACTGTCGGGGTCAACTTTTTCTGCGGATATAATTCTGCTAAAAGTGATGCTGTTTTTGAAGCATATTCTCCATACTTGGCAGAATCATTTTTTTCCTTGCAGTTCAAAATATTTAAGATCGTTCTCAATCTCTTAACGATTTGGTTGTTTATCCCTGTGATTTGAGTTACAGCTTCATCATTTTCAAAAAATCTCCTTGAATTGTTTCCATCGTTTGAGTTTCCGTATCCGTACTTGGGACAGTCTACTTTAAGTCCAACTTGTTTAATAAGGTAAATTTATGCAATTTGGGTACTTGGCACGTGTCCGAATAAGATTTGTGCCTACCTGAATGGGATGTGTGACTAGTTGTACGCCAACGCAATTTCTGTATTCGGTGCGTATCTGGTAATTTATTTGTATATCCTGTAACTGCACCTGAATTTAGGGACCAGGATTTGACAAATGATCTCAGGTAAGCATTACAGAATGAAAAACAAAAGTCAAGTATCTTCACAATAACGAACGTAACAACAACAACAAAAATGGGTTTTCACGGTTATATGTCATAAATTGCCCAAAAATGCATGCAACACATTTTTTTCCTATGACTTTTTTCACTTTTTTTACATTTAAAAAAAAGGGGCAAAAACGGGCACATGAAACTTTTTGCATTTAATAGAGGAATAATCAAAGAAATTAATTTAAAAAAATAGCCGATATAATGTGATATAATTTTTTTTTATTTTCCATCAAAGTTGAGATATAGTGAAAAAGTGGATAGTTGGTAAATATTGAATTGCCTGGCCAAACGCAAAGCAAACAGTATAATTTTTTTTAAATTCTTTTCTTAATAAATAGATCTATCAATAGAACCAAAAATAATGACGATCCGTAACTTAGTTTTTGAGATATTGTATCTCAAAGCCGACCAAATTACCTTAAAATTGTGATTTTTATGTAACACAAAAAATCAGACAACTTTGAAAAGCTATATCTTCTAAATAAAAAATCCGGTTACATTATGGTTTGCAGATTTGAAATCGCTGGAAAATTTCCTATAAAGTAGGTTCATTCAATATTTTTTAGAGGCACATGCAATTTTTGATTTTTAACACTTGACTTGTTCTACGGGCGCCACTGTGCGTCGATGAAAGGCCTTCCAGTGAGAGAGAGTGAATCGTGGCTTGTATTATGAATTTACATACGTTTTTGCATGTTTTTGTTTTTGTAATATTGATGTTCTTTATTTTTCGTTCACTTTACCTATTGTCCAAGCAAATTGAGGCCTTTTTTAACAAACTTAGTGCAATAGAAAAAAAAAACTTAAATTAATCGAGCACTTTAACTATGCCTGTCTTCATCTGGTTTTCATCCTTCTCTGAAATAAGTATAGCTGCTTCAGGGCTTCCAGTCAACGAGCGCTTTGCGACTCGGGGGTGCTCCTTTGGGCATAAATCCAATTAAAATATATGTGATTGGGCTGCATTAAATGCATATGGCACATCTGGGCGATTGTGTGCGTTGCGCGCCGTTTAAACTCAATTACTTAAATTTTATGACGCTATGCTCATGCAAATTGATGATCGTACGATTAACTTTTGCACCAACTTGTGCGTCGCGACCACTTGTGAATTTTCTTTTCATGTCGATCTATATATTCGACGATCTGTACTAACAAATGTAAAACTGAACCAAAAGAGAGAGTTACTCAAGCCGCATGGGTTTTTATAGGCACTATTTCCAATGCTTTTTCTTGGAGACCATGAAAGATTTATGTTTGACATGCAGAGCGTGCGCATAAACAAAAGAGTGAGCGTAAATGACCAAACAACAAAAACGCACGATTGCATTCAAATTATTTTATATCTAGCGGCAGTCATAAGAGCGACGCGCGCTCTGATCAAGCTTTAAGCCGCTCTTTTTGTTGCCGACATGCATATATTCGCCTAGCTGAGCATGCTGCTTGCAGTGAGTACCATTTACAGTTCAATTTTTTCTTCTTTGTTCTTTTCTCTCTTATCTTACTATGGCTTCAAAATATAAGAATACTTTGTTTTACAAGCCATCGATGTGTAAAATATTATATTATTTTTTATATCCTAAAATTGGTCAATTAGGTATAAAAGGGTATAATTGTTTTGTGCAAAAGTATTTAACAGGCAGAAAGAAGCATCTCCAATCCCATAACTTAAATATATTCTTGATCAGCATCAACAGCCGAGTCGATATAGCCATGTCCGTATGGCCGTCTGTCCCTCTGTCCGTCCGTCCGTATGTATGAACGCGTCGATCTCAAATACTACAAATGCTAGAGAATTCCAATTTGGAACATAATTTCTCCTAAGCTATAGGCAGATCAAGTTTATTTCAAACTATCGATAACTATTCTGGTTTCCGATATACATATGCAATCGACAACGAAAAAATCTCGAATTTAGAAAATGTTAATATAGGAGTTAAAACTATGATAACATTATAACTTCTGTGAAAACAAGATCAATATCGGTTAAGAAACACCGCAGTTATATTATATTTAAGTTAAGTCAAGAAAAACTGCTCTACTGCAAGTCATTTTAATACACTGGTTCAGGGTATCTTTTAGTCGGGGCTTCTCGACTAAAGCCTTCTTACTTGTTTTCAGATTCGCTCATTCTCGTCTTGTGGTGACAGTCGACATATGTACACCTGCATCATCAATCGGGCGCTGTTGGTCCCAAACCTAAAAAAGCAGCTCTTCCTGTTCAGCGCCGGATGACAAATTATTTTTAAATGTCGCTCCGATCATGCACATTCGTTGTTTCCTATTTCGGCTCACTCTCTAATGTATGCGCGCACTCTGCAAGTCAAACAAAGAGCGTAGTATCGCTACCTTCTTGGCACGCACTGAATCAAAGCAAAACATATATATGAGGCTACAGTTAAGTAAATTGCATAGCCTAAACTCACACGTACTTTAGCTTTTAGCTTTGATTTAGTGTGTGCGGAGGAGGTAGGGCTATTAAAATTTATGATTGATATGCAGGCCGCGCACATAACGGAGCATGATCGGCACGAGATTTTAAATTATCCAATTATCATAAGAGCGCGCGCTCTGTTAAGTTTTTAGTGGCTCTTTGAGTTTGGGACGAAGAGCGTGATTCACACGTACGACGCAGGCATAACATAATCAAGTGTGGAAAATTTTTCTAGAAGTTTTTACTTTGCTAATGCGACGCAAAGGCGTCTCTGCGTATTTGTTTTGTTTTTGTATTCTCGCTCGCGATCAAACTCTCAGCTTGTGCGACAATCAGGCGCCAGTAGCTGAATGGATAATGTGTTTGGTTTTTGTATTCCCGCTCGCAATCAAACTCTCAGCTTGTGCGACAGTCAGGCGCCAGTTGTGGATTGGGACCAAGTGCTTAAGGATGTATGAGAGGCACTCGAAGAAGTTGTCCAAAATAAAATTGTGGAATATTGTGCGAAAATTTCAGCCTTCTAGCTTTTTTCGTTTAGGCTGTTGCAATGTAGATAATCAAGACAAACTCTTTTATATATATAGATGTATGAATTACAAGTAGTATATTGTGGGGGAGGCTTGCACTGGGCCTACCTCACACCCACCACTTTCTTCGTGATGGTGACTTCACCGTCGCGGTGTTGAGTCACTCCAAAAACTTCCGTCACCACCGTCACCTTAATACGGCTACGGCATCCTTTGGGACTCTTCCGATCCAGCTCTGCCGCAATGATGGGTATGGCCACTGTGTTCAAAATCGTGTTGCTGGGGTGGACCGTTCACGACGTTGGAATAGGAATCCAAGTTATCGGAAAGCTCTCAGATTCGAAGCTCTCCTGCCATCCTTCTATATCCTCGAACCACTCCAATGTTTCAACCGAGTTCACCGCTCGTTCCAGCGCCTCCGCCTTACCATTATCTGATCGTCTCTCCCTGTGGTTGACTACGGGGGATTTGTGACCGCTGATGTGTACGGGGACCCGGGATTGGTCATCTCTTGAGACCGCTGGTCTCTTTAGCGTCCTCCCTTTGAAACGTCCCCAGGATATTCCCTCGTCGTTCCCACTCTGCGCAATCCTTCTTGCACTCTTTCTCCGCCGCAGGATCCGCGTTGCCTCCGCCTATCTCAATGGTCGGTGTTCTGAAAACTAGCTTCGCCTCACCGCACTGCATGGTCGTCCCTATCTAGCCTAAAAGGTCCAATCCCAGAATGATACTTTATGGCCAAAAGTTTTTCTTGGTAAATTCGATTATTATTTGTTATTCAAATTTGCAGATGAGAGCATGTTCTTTGGATCCACCGTAGTCTTGATGCGAGCTATATTTCTGCGAGTATTCGAATTTGACTGATCACGGACAAACCAGAACGATGGTAAACTATGTGAAGTACTACAAGGGTAGTGGCGAAGATGAGTATCAGAAGTAAGCGAAGTTTAGCGTGGACCACACACACATACAGCATCAAGCGTACGAATGTGCGATAAAGTGAGGTTATGCAGCAACGTGTTGGCTATTTGGCCGCGGGTCAACAGGTAGCGTCAAATGTCCAACGACGGAGTGAAGTAATTTCATGTACGGCAATTACTGGCCCGAACGATATCGGCTACAGCAATGTACGGCAATTGCTGGGCCGAACAATATGGGTTACAGCAATGTACGGCAATGTTGAGATTGTGTGTGCATGTGCGGGTGGCGTGGGAGCACACGCCGGCAGCGATGATGATAGGTGTACCTAACTGGGAGGAAACCGACAGACTTCCGATGATGCGTAGACAGTTCAAGCAGTTGAAGGAAACAGCTCAAATGTTACAACAATTGCGAAGCGGACTACAAATCACTTATTTTGCAGGCTATGTTTGTACGTACTCACGTAAACACGTGTATGGTGGCAAAATTAATAACCTTTACAATAACAATATCACGTGCCCCACGTTGGGCGCCAAAATGTATGTTCAAAAGATTTTTCTTGGTAAATACGATTATGTTTGGGGGTGATATTAATTTATTATTTTTTATTTAAGTTTGCCGACGCAATTAAAAAAATAGTGATCTTCTTCTTTTCTTCTTTTTACTTCAAGTGATGTATTTTTCTACTATGATTCAATTTCTTATTTGGTAATTGATCGAAAACAACTCGATAGTTCAAATGATAAGGAGTTAAGAAAAGTTAAATATGCAATCGATATTAATATATATAATATATATAATCGATATATAATATCACTCACAATTTTAACCAATTAATGGTAAGTAATAAGTACAAATGAAAATATTGGGTTTTTGACCCAACAGATACTATCTCGCACGGATGGCAGCAAAAGTATTTCTACATCTACTTCCTTATGGTCACTGTCGTCCCCAATAACTTTTCTATGGTCACTGTCGAGCCGTCCGTTAAGTGTATTTTTGCATCTGCTTCCAACACTGCCTCCCTAGTTTCAATGCTTTTAAAAACTTCTTTCTTTCTTTTCGACCTTAAGCGGGTAGTCCAGATTTCTTTACCCGGCATACCGTGTTCAATTAATTTATTTGTATTTTTCCCAAACTCAAAAAAATACTCCGTTTTTACATGTTCACTTAAATCCGACTTTTGAGTGTACAGAGTTCGTCGACTCGCCCGCTACTCCGCTATGCAATCGGTGCATACGCTTTCGCCGGCAACTAAGCTACGCCTCTAACGACCCAATTTGTACGTATGCAATTCGCGTTTTCTTGATTGGGGCGTCCGCTTCACCATCAGCCTCGCCGCTCCGAATTCTTCCACTAACCACCGACACTTAAGCGAGCTCCATTAGATTATTTCAACGCCCGTTTTCGCTCCTTATTTCGCTGTGCCGCAAACGGCCCAGCTTGCAGTTTTTCAATCCCCGCTTTCTCGATCGGTACTTCCGCTTCCACCATTACTTTCACTTTTCCAATTCTAGCAAATCGATAAATTCGATAACTCAAAACCGATAAATCCACATATTTCGCACAGCCTTACAGCTAGAACTACCAAATTTGGTGGGCAGATAGCTACTAGCAACCCCCAAAGAACCGCATTTTTATATCAGAAAAGCCTATACCTCCCACAGTTTTTTAGCTCTAGCCACCAAATTTGGTGTCAAGATAGGTGATGATGACCCCCCAATAACTGCACTAAAAGTTTCGATGCCACGCCCACCAATACCGCCTCAGCCGCCCACAACTGCCCAAATGCTTCGTCAAAAACGGGAAAGCATGTATTTATATGCCAAAGTTGTGGAGCTAGAGCCACCAAATTTGCTAGAAAGATAGCTGGCAGAGACCACCAAAAATCTACATCAAAGTTTTGTAGCCACGGCCACCCATTCCGCCCCCTTTCTTCACTTTTTACTAACTTTGAGCTAGAGTCACCAAATTTAGAATGACGATAGCAATTGACATCCCACATAGATCTGCATCAAAAATTTGGATGCCACGCCCACCCATACCGCCCCCAGCCCCCTTCTCCAACCTTTTAGATACTTCGAGCTAGAGTCACCATATTTTATACAATGATAGCAATTGACACTCCACAAAGATCTGCATCAAAAATTTGTATGCCATGCCCACCCATACTGCTCCCAGCCCCCCTTTCCCCACCTTTTACAAACTTTGAGCTAGAATCACCAAAATTGGTGTGAAGAAAGCAACTGACATTTCACAAAGATCTGCAGCAAAAATTGAGATGCCATGTCCATCCATACCGTCCCCAGCCCCTTCTCCCACTTTTCAAACTTTGAGCTAAAGTCACCAAAATTGAAAGGAAGACAGCTGGTGGCATCCCCATCTGCATCGGAGAATCTTTAAGGCAACGTACACCCCTGCTGCATCCGTACCCCTTTGCAATCAGGCCTCTTGTTACCGGTTTTAATACTGGTAACGTGTATACCGCAGTCGGTTGTGTCCGACTGCAACGTTTCCACTTGTTTTTGATTGCAGTTCTTGAAACGTTAAAACACCCCAGCTTATGTATACAAAAAGTGTTTCAAGTTTCAACAAAGTAAAGATGGGAAGAGCACGATATTTTTTTCGATATTTGCTATCGATGTACAGTACTTTTTAGTATTTTTGGTGTATTTTTGTGCAAAAAAGTATAAGCACATATGATTAATGGCCGCCGCAAACAAAAGTAATCTCCGAATCAACTTTGTCTTGCCGTGAAACATCTACAAATGTTAAAATCATGTAATTGAGCAACTAATTCAAACAACGAGCTCTTCTCACCTTCATCATCCTCTATTTCTCTAATAACTTGCTTTGCTAAAGCATCGCATAGCATATCTTTAGCACTTTTAAATGGCATTTTTACAAATAAAGTATAACCGCAGTAAACAGCAACAGTGACAAAAATTGAAGAATAAGAAATATCAACAAACAACAGCTGACTGCACAAACATGAAACGCATTGACACCCAAAATGCCGTTCACGAGTTAATCGTTTTAAGTTTGAAACATGAAACGATGAAACGGAGCTGTTGAACACCCCAAATACTTCTTATCATCGTTGGATTGGAGGATACGTTCTCAGTCCATATAGTTTTTTTAGAAATTGTTACAACTTTCCTAAAGCTGTGTATATTTATACTGGTTACCGAAGGAAAAGAGTAGATTGGGTTGGTGCAATGTCCGTCATGTTGCCGTCTGTCCGTCTGTATGAACGGAACATCCCTATTGTGGGTCGCGACATTTGGCTCGAGTGTCGCGAGCACGCCCACGATTTTTATACCCTTAACCCATAAAATGGGTAAATAAGGGTATAATGGTTTTGTGCAAAAGTATGTAACAGGCAGAAGGAAGCATCTCCGACCCTATAAAGTATATATATTCTTGATCAGCATCAACAGCCGAGACGATATAGCCATGTCCGTCTGTCTGTCCGTCTGTCCGTCTGTCTGTCTGTATGAACGCGTGGATCTCAGAGACTACAAGAGCTAGAGACTTCTGATTTTGTATTTAAGTTCTCCTATACCATGAGCAGAACAAGTTTGCTTCAAATTATCGATAACTATTCTGGTTTCCGATATACACATAATATCGATAACAATAAAATTCGAATTTGGAAAATCTAAAAATGAGGGTTGAAGTAATGGATAATGATAGAACTTTCCTGAAAATTTCGTCCAAATCGGTTGAGAAACACCGGAGATATTGAACTTAATCGATGGAAGCTAAGCCAGTATACCAAAGTCTTATATAAATTATATATATTTATTGCAACTGGGTTCAGGGTATCTTCTAGTCGGGCTCTCCCGACTAGAGCCTTCTTACTTGTCAATAAATCGTATTTAGTTCTGTATATATAAATGTATGAATTGCACGTTGTCCATTGTGGGGGAGGCCTGCACTGGGCCTATCTCACAGCCCTCACAAAAAGATAAAAAGGAAAAAATTGAATGTCAATAAAGTCGGTTAACGGACGATAGTTTAACGTGACAACGTGATAATAAATTATTGATGAAACGGTTGCAAACATTTATATTGTCGTTATTTTGTATTTATACAAAGAATAAGTGAAATGAAATCCTCAATGTATTTTGATTTTTCTGTATTTCATTTTTCTGCATACCTGTGTACTTTCTGTAATTTTCAGTATTTTTCTGTTAATTTGAAATATTTGGTTTTTCTTGTATTTTTGGGATTTCCGGATTTTTTGTTTTTTGGTATTTTTACTTCAAAAAGAATTAAAAGCATAGTGGTGCATAGTTAATTTTGGCTATGCCAAGACTATGATTAGGGTTACCACCTGGTGCTTGGTCCATTCCGGGACCACTATCCCCCCCCCCTATCTACCCCCCCGCCACCCGCCTACAATTAAAAACAAGTAAGAAGGCGCTGGTGGGGAGAGCCCGACTAGAAGATACCCTGAACCCAGTTGCAATAAATAAATTATATTATAATAATAAAAAAAAAAGTTCTATCGTTACCCATTACCCTAATTTTTACATTTTTCAAATTCGATATTTTTGCTATCGATATTATGTGTATATCGGAAACCGGAATAGTTATCGATAGTTTGAAGCAAACCTGTTCTGCTCATGGTATAGGAGAACTTATACACAAAATCTGAAGTCTCTAGCTCTTGAAGTCTCTGAGATCCACGCGTTCATACAGACGGACAGAGGGACATGGCTATATCGTCTCGGCTGTTGATGCTGATCAAGAATATATATACTTTATAAGGTCGGAGATGCATCCTTCTGCCTGTAACATACTTTTGCACAAAACCATTATACCCTTATTTACCCATTTTATGGGTTAAGAATATAAAAATATAATATTTACATCTTTATTCATAACAAATTTCAATTAATTATGTAACATAACTTATCAAATATTCTACACACTTTGCTACACTTTCTTCATACAAAAAGTTCGCGTCGTGTAGTTGCAGCAATTTAAAAATCCGGTACTCGTCTAGTGACTTTTTAAATCAGTTCACCAATTGGCTCAAAATTTCGAACTTGTTCTGAGTTGATTTTTATCGCTTTATGTCAAAATGCCTATTTTTTTATCGAAACAGTAGAAAACCGGGACAATTTCGTGTAGGGTCGGGACACCGGGACATTACCTGCAAAAGCGGGATATGTCCCGGAATTCCAGGACGGATGGTATCCCTACTATGATACCCTTCACACAGCCAAATCAATGCTCCACCACCTTATTTATGTTTCTGTGCAGTTGTTGGTAATTTTTCGCAAATATTTTTACTTTTGAGCGTCATTTAATTGTTCGTGTGCGACATCAACAACAATTTGACATGTAGGTACTTGAAAGTGCACGACAGAGACAACAAATGATAGTACGATATGGTCAATTTGTATGGTAGCTATGTCGTAGAATGCTCCGATCGGGATGAAATTTCATAGTGAACAAACCCGACATGATCTAAGCAATCTGTGAAAGTTTCATCAATATCTGTTCAGCAGTTTGGCCGGAAATCGTGTTGATATGGTCAATTTGTATGGTGGCTATGTCGTAGAATGCTCCGATCGGGATGAAATTTCATAGTGAACAAGCCCGACATGATCAAAGCAATCTCTGAAAGCTTCATCAAGGTTGGTTCGGTAGTTTGGCCGAAAATCGTGTTGAAACAGACAGGCGGATAGACGGACGGACACGCGGAAATCATTTCCTGACCTCGTCCTGATCATTTTGATATATAGTTTATGGGGTCTCCCATCATTCCTTTAAGGCTTTACAGATTCATGACAAACTCAATATACCTTGTTTCACATGTGTGAAGGGTATAAAAATATTATAAAAAATTTTAAAAATAACTAATTCAAAAATTTTAGGGCGGTGTTGATGTCGGGTCATACAAAAAACAAAACTTGAGCGTATGTTTAGCAGCGCCATGGCCATCTTTAAAACATATTTTAGAGCAAATCGTCCAACGAATTCAAATCTGCTAACCTTAACAACCAGACTTTAGAATATATGGCCCTTCAAAGTTGTCGGATTTTAAGTTTCACATAAAAGTCACTATTTTTAGGTAATTTGGAAGGCTTTAAGATAAAATATCTCAAAAACTAGGAAATGTATCGTCGTTATTTTTGATTCTGTTGATAGATCTATTTAGTAAGAAAATAAAATAATGCTAAAAAATGCTTACCTGATTTTCTTTGTCAAATCTCGTGCCTTATACCCAATTCACACTAGGGCACATCTAACATCAAACATCAATGATGTTACGTATGAAGTTCCCGTGCCAAATTTTCTCAAAATATTCCAACATCCTCTGGAAATGTTCCTGTTCCAAGTGTTTTTATTTAGTTAGTTTCGATATTTTTGATTCCACCACTAAAAAAATGTCATTCACAACGAAAATGTAAGTATTTATACGCAAATGAATGGCAAATAAATCATGGCGGGCAACGAAAACGGTAAGTCAAATGATATGTCTGAATTTAGTAAGAAAAAACACAGCTAATAGGACACTTTGGCCGCCCGAAAAAGAGGCAGTCCTGGTTGACTTGTGGGGCGAGAGTATTGATGATTTGCGTGGTCAGCGCAAAAATGCCCACGTTTATCAGGAGATGGCCGAACAGTTGAAGGGGCTGGATGGCAGCATCCAGTGGACTGACGTCCGCGCAAAAATTGACAATTTGACGCGGAAATATAGGTATAATGTTTTAATGTCATTAAAAAAAAAACAGTGATTTAAGTCAATTTTTTCAGAAAGGAGAAGGAAATAATTAAAAATAAAGTGGAGGTGCCTCTTCGACCTGGCCACATTTTGGCAAAATAAATGAGTTTTTGGGCACATTTGCAATAAATAACATGCAGGAGCGGCACAACAAATGTTATTGAGCTCGACCCGGAAGAAATGCAACCTGTGGATGAGGCGACACCTGCAAAGCGGCGGAAGCAGGACAAGCAAGAAATAATTGAACTGCTCAGGAAGCGGAATGCAACACACAAAAAAATACAGGAAAGCATTGCAAAATTTACAGAAAACAGCATTGCTTTCCAAAACAGAATGTTAGAGTTAAAGGAGAGTAATGGTAGTAGTAGAAAATAATAGTAATAGTAGTTAAATAATAAATAAGTTAGTTAGTAATGTTAGTATTGTTAGTTTTAGTGTTGTTAGTTTTATAAAATAAAAAGTCAATAATTTTAAATTGGTATTGGTTTTTATTTATTTAATTTATTTTTTGTTTTTAATAGTCAGTCATTGATCTAGCAATGGCTGATCTAATTTGCTCCGGAGGTGATTCGAAGTCAGAGGCAAGGTTGGTTTGATCCGGCTGAATTCGGCTATTAATATTTGCAGCATCGTGCCAATTTGCATTTATTTCGCTGTTGTGAGTGTTTAAAATATTATGCAAAATGCAGCAGCACATTATTAAAACTGAATTGTGTCTTGGTCGGCTGTCTAGCCCTTTGCCGATGCGACGAAATCTTGCCTTTAAATGCCCAAATGCATTTTCAACAACGCGCCTGGCCTTTGACAAATGATAATTAAATGTCTTTTGCGACTCCAAGGCTGCTGTTGAAAACGCATATGGTTTCATAACCGTCCGTGAAAACTTAAAGGGTGAATCACCAATTAGAATCATAGGAACATTGGTGCCGCATATTACTCTTGATTTGCTTTCAATTAAGGGTGACGACTCTACAATTTGTTTTAAGTCCGAGGCTCTATATATTGTTGAATCGCTGCAGCGTCCCGGACTTCCAACGTTCACGTACACAAATCTGTAACTAAGCTCAATTTCAGAATTAATAATTAATGAAAAATATAAATATATATTACCGATAATCCACACATGCAAACAAAATAATTGAGTACCACCCTTTGTAGTTATAGTGGTCTGTGGCCTCTTCAGCTGCTGGCTTCACCTCTATATGGCATCCATCTTAATAGTAAAGAATATTGTAAAAAAAAACATTGACTACTCAACAACTATGTTTACCAATTGCTCCAATGCACTGCGGAAATCCAAGGGCTTCAAACCCAGCGACGCATTCATCCACCATACATTCTGTCAAAAATTCTTTTGGCAGATAATCGTCCGCAAATTCCGCAACAACTGCTCGGCAAAACTCATGCAGGGTATTGCAAACACTATTTGGCGAAACACCAAACAGCCTTGCCACAGTCCGATATTCGGCTGCACTCCCCAAAGCGTACAGAGCAATGGCTATGCGCTTTTCATACTCAATTGCATATCGGAACGGCGTGTTTTTTTTCCTCAAAACTCCCAACCTCTGCACCAGTAACGAGAATGACGCCTTTTCCATACGAAAACTTTCTTTAAAGAAGGCTTCATTATTTTCAGGAATATCCTTTTCCCAAAACTATCCAAACCGCTTCTAAAAGTTTTCGATTATTTCCTTTTTATTCTTTATTAATATTTATTTTCACTCACATGCGCCCAAATCCTCCGAGGCATTGCAACAAGTGTATCAAGTTGCTCAGTTCGAAATCATCATCTTTACAGGCTTCTGCAGGCGAGTTTTGATGCCTGAATGCTCGTAATAACAGCTCTTAGTGCCGGCTTGCTTTTTATATGGTCTGAAATTGATTATACCTAGTTTTGGCAAATTAAGAGATAATAATCAAAATACTTATATTTCGATCTAAACTTTTATTTATTTCAACGCATATGTAGTTGAATTATTCCAAGAATTAGCATAAGTAAACAAATTTTTTTTATTCGTTTTTTCATGCTATTTCATATTCGCCAAATAAAAAAAGTGGAAACGTTGCTGTCGGACACAACCGACTGCGGTATACTCGTTACCAGTTTTAAAACCGGTAAAAAGAGGTCTGATTGATGCCCCCAGCTGTCTTCTTGCCAAAGTTTGTTAAAGGGTGGTATGGCTGGGTGTGGAATCCAAATTTTCGATGCAGATCCTTGTGGCATATTAATTGTTGTTTATACTCGATACCGAAGGTGCAAGTTTTTTCCACACCCTTCAAGCTAGGGACTTGAAACTTTCCAATTCTCTTTATCTATGGGATAGTATATTAAAGTGTCAAGATTGGGGTTCTACGATAACTGGGGGGCTGGCAAATCGATAAATTCGATAGCTCAAAAACGATAAATCCGCATATTTCACACACCCTTACAGCTAGAACTACCAAATTTGGTAAGAAGATAGCTACTAGCATTCCCCAAAAAACTGCATCAAAAATTTTGGAGCCACGCCTCCCCATTCCGCCCCCAGACCCCCACATTTTAAAGTCAAAAAAGCGTATATCTCCCACAGTTTTTGAGCTAGAGCCACAAAATTTGTTGCCAATTTAGCTGATGATGACCCCCCAAAAACTGCACCAAAAGTTTGGATGCCACGCCCACCAATACCGCCCTGGCCGCCCCCAGATGCCCCAACGCTTCGTAAAAAACGGGAATGCGTGTATCTTCCAGAGTAGTGGAGCTAGAGCCACCAAATTTGGTAGGAAGATAGCTGGTAACGACCCCAAAAGAATTGCATCAAAGTTTTGGAGCCACGCCCACCCATCCCGCCCCCAGCCCCCCCGCATTTTGAAATCAGAAATGGCTATATCTCCCACAGTTTTTTAGCTAGATTCACCAAACTTGGTGCCAAGATAGATGATGATGACCCTCCAAAAACTGCATCCAAAGTTTGGATGCCACGCCCACCAATACCGCCCTAGCCACCCCCATCTGCCCCAACGCTTCGTCAAAAACGGGAATGCGTGTATATTCCAGAGTAGTGGAGCTAGAGCCACCAAATTTGGTAGGAAGATAGCTGGCAACGACCCCCAACAATCTGCATCAAAGTTTTGGAGCCTAGCCCATCCATTCCGCCCCCCTTTCCCCACCTTATACAAACTTTGAGCTAGAGTCACCAAATTTGGTATGAAGGTAGCATTTGACATTCCACAAGGATCTGCAGCAAAAATTTGGATGCCACACCCAACCATACCGCCCCCAGCCCCCCTTTCCCCACTTTATACAAACTTCGAGCTAGAGTCACCAAATTCGGTATGAAGAGAGCATTTGACATCCCACATGGATCGGCAGCAAAAATTTGAATGCCACGCCCACCCATACCGCCCCAAGCCCCATAGCCCCCCTTTCACCACCTTTTACATGCTTCGAACTAGAGTCACCAAATTTGGTATGAAGGTAGCATTTGACATTCCACAAGGATCTGCAGCAAAAATTTGGATGCCACGCCCAACCATACCGCCCCCAGCCCCATAGCCCCCCTCTCCATACCTTATACAAACTTTGAGCTAGAGTCAACAAATTTGGTATCAAGGTAGCATTTGACATTCCACAAGGATCTGCAGCAAAAATTTGGATGCCACGCCAAACCATACCGCCCCCAGCCCCCCTTTCCCCACTTTATACAAACTTCGAGCTAGAGTCACCAAATTTGGTATGAAGAGAGCAATTGAAATCCCACATGGATCGGCAGCAAAAATTTGAATGCCACGCCCACCCATACCGCCCCAAGCCCCATAGCCCCCCTTTCACCACCTTTTACATGCTTCGAACTAGAGTCACCAAATTTGGTATGAAGGTAGCATTTGACATTCCACAAGGATCTGCAGCAAAAATTTGGATGCCACGCCCAACCATACCGCCCCCAGCCCCATAGCCCCCCTTTCCCCACCTTATACTAACTTTGAGCTAGAGTCAACAAATTTGGTATCAAGGTTGCATTTGACATTCAACAAGGATCTGCAGCAAAAATTTGGATGCCACGCCCAACCATACCGCCCCCAGCCCCCATTTCCCCACTTTATACAAACTTTGAGCTAGAGTCACCAAATTTGGTATGAAGGTAGCATTTGACATTCCACAAGGATCTGCAGCAAAAATTTGGATGCCACGCCCAACCATACCGCCCCCAGCCCCCCTTTCCCCACTCTTACAAACTTTGAGCTAGAGTCACCAAATTTGTTATGAAGATAGCAATTGACATTCCACAAAGATCTGCATCAAAAATTTGGATGATATTCCACCCATACCGCCCCCAGCCCCCCTTTCCCCACTTTATACAAACTTCGAGATAGAGTCACCAAATTTGGTATGAAGATAGCAATTGACATCTCACATGGATGGGCATCAAAATTTTTAATACTGGTATCGAGTATACCGCAGTCGGTTGCGTCCGACTGCTACGTTTCCACTTGTTTCATACCAAATTTGGTGACTCTAGCTCAAAGTTTGTAAAAGGTGTGGAAAGGGGGTTGGGGTGGATTGGGTGGGCGTGCCTCCAAAGATGTGCTGCAGATTTTTAGGGATCGTTGCCAGCTATTTTCCTACCAAATTTGGTGGCTCTAGCTCAACAACTCTGAAAGATACACGCATTCCAGCTTTTAACGCAGCGTTTGGACAGCTGGGGGCGGCTAGAGTGGTATTGGTGGGCGTGCAATCTAAACTTGACGCAGTTTTTTTGGGGGTCACCATCACCTATCTTGGCTCCAAATTTAGTGATTCTAGCTCGAAAACTGTGGTAGATTTTTACTTTTCTGATTTTCAAATGCGGCGAGGCTGGGGGCGTAATGGGTGGGTTTGGCTCCAAAAATTTGATGCAGTTCTTTGGGGGCCTTTTTCAGCTATCTTCCTTCCAAATTTGGTGGCTCTAACTTCACTACTCTGGAAGAAACACGCATTCTCGTTTTTGACAAGCGTTCGGGTGGATGGGGGCGGCTAGGGGAGTATTGGTGGGCATCCAAACTTTTGATGCAGTTTTTGAGGTTCACGAGATCCTGAGATCAAAATTCGGGGGGCGGAATGGGTGGGCGTGGCTCCAAAACTTTGATGCAGTTTTTTGGGGGTTGCTTGTAGCTATCTTCTCACCAAATTTGGTAGTTCTAGCTGTAAGGAAGTGCGAAATATGTGGACTTTTCGGTTTTGAGCTATCGAATTTATCGATTTGCCAGCCCCCCAGTTATCGTAGAACCCTTATCTTGACAATTAAATTTACTATGCCATAGATAAAGATAATTGGAAAGTTTCAAGTCACTAGCTTGCAGGGTCTGGAAAAAAGTTGCTTTCATACAAACGGACTGACACCATGACGGACATTGCACAAACCCAATGTACTTTTAATCTTCGGTAACGAGTATAAAAACAAGCTTTTTATACTCTTCACACATGTGAAACAGGGTTTATTGAGTTTGTCATGAATCTGTAAAGCCTTAAAGGAATGATGGGAGACCCCATAAACTATATATCAAAATGATCAGGACAAGGTCAGGAAATGATTTCCGCGTGTTCGTCCGTCTGTCGGTTTCAACACGATTTTCGGCCAAACTACTGAACCAACCTTGATGAAGCTTTCAAAGATTGCTTTGATCATGTCGGGTTTGTTCATCCCGCTCGGAGCATTCTACGACATAGCCACCATACAAATTGACCATATCGTACTATCATTTGTTGTTGCTCTCGTGCACTTTCAAGTATCTACATAAAGTTAATTTGCTTCAAAAGTGGTATAACGCAAAAAATGGTCAAATTGTTGTTGTTGTTGTCGCACACGAACAAGTAAATGACGCTCAAGAGTAAAAATATGAGTGAAAAATTACTAACAACTGAGCAGAAACATAAATAAGAGGGGGGAGCATTATTTGGCTGACTGTCTACCGTCTAGCTGACAATAACAGCCAAACCACAACAATTGTTAAAAAAAAACAAGTGGAAACGTAGCAGTCGGACGCAACCGACTGCGGTATACTCGATACCAGTATTAAAAATTTTGATGCCCATCCATGTGAGATGTCAATTGCTATCTTCATACCAAATTTGGTGACTCTAGCTCGAAGTTTGTATAAAGTGGGGAAAGGGGGGCTGGGGGCGGTATGGGTGGAATATCATCCAAATTTTTGATGCAGATCTTTGTGGAATGTCAATTGCTATCTTCATAACAAATTTGGTGACTCTAGCTCAAAGTTTGTATAAAGTGGGGAATGGGGGGCTGGGGGTGGTATGGTTGGGCGTGGCATCCAAATTTTTGATGCAGATCCTTGTGGAATGTCAAATGCTACCTTCATACCAAATTTGGTGACTCTAGTTCAAAGTTTGTATAAAGTGGGGAAATGGGGGCTGGGGGCGGTATGGTTGGGCGTGGCATTCAAATTTTTGCTGCAGATCCTTGTGGAATGTCAAATGCTACCTTGATACCAAATTTGTTGACTCTAGCTCAAAGTTTGTATAAGGTGGGGAAAGGGGGGCTATGGGGCTGGGGGCGGTATGGTTGGGCGTGGCATCCAAATTTTTGCTGCAGATCCTTGTGGAATGTCAAATGCTACCTTCATACCAAATTTGGTGACTCTAGTTCGAAGCATATAAAAGATGGTGAAAGGGGGGCTATGGGGCTTGGGGCGGTATGGGTGGGCGTGGCATTCAAATTTTTGCTGCCGATCCATGTGGGATGTAAATTGCTCTCTTCATACCAAATTTGGTGACTCTAGCTCGAAGTTTGTATAAAGTGGGGAAAGGGGGGCTGGGGGCGGTATGGTTGGGCGTGGCATCCAAATTTTTGCTGCAGATCCTTGTGGAATGTCAAATGCTACCTTGATACCAAATTTGTTGACTCTAGCTCAAAGTTTGTATAAGGTGGGGAAAGGGGGGCTATGGGGCTGGGGGCGGTATGGTTGGGCGTGGCATCCAAATTTTTGCTGCAGATCCTTGTGGAATGTCAAATGCTACCTTCATACCAAATTTGGTGACTCTAGTTCGAAGCATGTAAAAGGTGGTGAAAGGGGGGCTATGGGGCTTGGGGCGGTATGGGTGGGCGTGGCATTCAAATTTTTGCTTCCGATCCATGTGGGATGTCAAATGCTCTCTTAATACCAAATTTGGTGACTCTAGCTCGAAGTTTGTATAAAGTGGGGAAAGGGGGGCTATGGGGCTGGGGGCGGTATGGTTGGGCGTGGCATCCAAATTTTTGCTGCAGATCCTTGTGGAATGTCAAATGCTACCTTCATACCAAATTTGGTGACTCTAGCTCAAAGTTTGTATAAGGTGGGGAAAGGGGGGCGGAATGGATGGGCTAGGCTCCAAAACTTTGATGCAGATTGTTGGGGGTCGTTGCCAGCTATCTTCCTACCAAATTTGGTGGCTCTAGCTCCACTACTCTGGAATATACAGGCATTCCCGTTTTTGACGAAGCGTTGGGGCAGATGCAGTTTTTGGGGGGTCATCATCATCTCTCTTGGCCCCAAGTTTGGTGACTCTAGCTAAAAAACTGTGGGAGATATAGGCTTTTCTGATTTCAAAATGCGGGGGGGCTGGGGGCGGAATTGGTAGGCGTGGCTCCAAAATTGTTGATGCAGTTCTTTTGGGGTTGCTAGTAGCTATCTGATCACTTAGGATGTGCGAAATATGTGGATTTATCGGTTTTTAGTTATCGAATTTATCGATTTGCCACCCCTTAGTTATCGTAGAACCCCAATCTTGACACTTTAATTTACTATGCCATAGATAAAGAGAATTGGAAAGTTTCAAGTCTCTAGCTTAAAGGGTGTGGAAAAAAGTTGCACACATACGGAAGGACAGACGGACAGACACCATGACGGACATTGCACAAAACCAATATACTCTTTACCTTCGGTATCGAGTATAAAAATGATACAAAAGTGAAAACGTGTTGCAAAATACAAGCTATTTTCTGGTATATTTTTCGTGTAATTTTGTGCTTTAAGGCCTGTACGAATGAGCCCCGTACAGCTCCCGTACCGTATACATGAGTTTTATTACCGTAACAACAAGTGTTGAAAAAAGCACATATTGTGGCAGTAGGCTAATAACTTTCTCTTAATAAATCGGAAATGCAGCTGTGTTTTGTATACTTAAATTCAAAATAATGATTCCCGACCAACGCGCGCTAATTTTGTGTTTGAGTACAACTAACGCCCTGCTGCTGGCGGTTGTGAAAAAAGCAGGCTGCAAAACCAAAAAGCATTTTAGTGAACCCATATTTGATGGGCAGAGCTGAAATTCCCAAAAATTTTGCTAAACATAACCGAAACCACTCAATGCAAATTCACCTTACTGATCTATACTCTGTAATAGATCAGTGGCAGTACAATCCAGTTTATATGTTATTTAAATTGTATCTTATTAATTAATTAAAGTACTTTTATTCAATACTTCTTGCGCAGCATTGACTGCCAAAACAAAAAGTTTTGCTCTAGTGGAGCCTGAATTAGATCAACTTTAAATACCGTAACATTTTAACATAATATCAGCGATAATATATTCATTAACTATGCGGCATTTGTTTTATTTGATATCAACAAAGTACCACCTTAGGAATATCAAAAAGTCTAATGTCAAACAAATATTATCATCAAGTATCGAAAAACAATGCACATTTGTAAAATACAACTTTTAATGAAGATCATAATATTTGTATACAGTCTAAAATACATAAAAATATTAGGATTCGTCAAAGTGCAAATAAGTAAGTGAGGTAAGTCTAAGCGCAAGATACAATAAATATTTGATAAGTACATTTTAAAAAAATAAAAGATTATCAATTAAATAAATTTTTTACATTTAAAGGTCCGGTTCCAGTACAATAAAAAATTCCTGGCCGGAATTTGTGATATATTTTGGAAGCGTGGGCGCAAGATTTTATAGTGTGACCATAGTCCACTAATTTGTGGTAAAAATAAGCTTAGGAGAGACATGGTCACACTAAGGCATCAAATTTAAAAAGTAAACAAACCCACAAACACAAAATAAAAAATACAACATGAATAGTGCGAATATGCTTCTTCCGTTGTTGGTAGCATATGTTTTTGCAGTGCCAATACTTTCCCATGCCTGTCTCACCGAAACAAAGTCAAAATGTTTTTTGTCAGTCCACCTCCAAAGGCATGGTCGCGACTCGACAGATTTTAATAACAAAATCTTCCCCTCGTGCGTAAAATTTTCCACCCGTTTTTTTGTTTTCCTTTCCATTTTATTTATATGTTGTTTTATAAACGTGGTTGCTGGTCTGGGCACAAAAAGATATATGATTTGGTATTTCCTGCGCCCAGCGCCAGTGTGTACATATTGTATAAATCGATACTATCGATAAGCAGTTTAGTATTTTTTGCTACGTTGCTGGATAAGGTCCGGTTCCAGTACAATAAAAAATTCCTGGCAGGAATTTGTGATATATTTTGGAAGCGTGGGCACAAGATTTTATAGTGTGACCATAGTCCACTAATTTGTGGTAAAAATATGGCATTTTGCCTTATATAGCTTAAGAGATACATGGTCATACTAAGGCATCAAATTTAAAAAGTAAACAAACACACAAACACAAAATAAACAAGTGGAAACGTTGCAGTCGGACGCAACCGACTGCGGCATACTCGATACCAGTATTAAAAATTTTGATCCATCCATGTGGGATGTCAATTGCTATCTTCATAACAAATTACCAACAACTGCACAGAAACATTAATAAGAGGGGGAGCATTGATTTGGCTGTGTGAAGGGTATCATAGTCTTGGCATAGCCAAAATTGACTATGCGCCACTGTGTTTTTACTTTAAAATTCGGGGGCTGGGGGTGAGATGGGTGGGCTTGGCTCCAAAATTGTTGATGCAGTTTTTTGGGGTTGCTAGTAGCTATCTGCTCACCAAATTTGGTAGTTCTAGCTGTAAGGGTGTGTGAAATATGCGGATTTATCGTTTTTGAGTTATCGAATTTATCGATTTGCCAGCTCCCCAGTTATCGTAGAACCCCAATCTTGACACTTTAATTTACTATCCCATAGATAAAGAGAATTGGAAAGTTTCAAGTCCCTAGCTTGAAGGGTGTGGAAAAAACTTGCACACATACGGACGGACAGACGGACAGACACCATGACGGACATTGCACAAAATCAATATACTCTTTACCTTCGGTATCGAGTATAAAAATAAAACATGAATAGTGCGAATAAGTTTATACCTTTGTTGGTAGCATATGTTGTTGCAGTGCCAATACTTTCCCATGCCTGTCTCACCGAAACAAAGTTAAAATGTTTGTTGTCTGTCAACTTCCAAAGGCATGGTCGCGACTCGACTGATTTAATGAGCAAAATCTTCCCCTCGTAACTAAAATTTTCCACCCGTTTTTTGGTTTTTTTTTCCATTATTATTTATAAGTTTTTATAAACGTTTTACAAAATGTGTTTGCTGGCCTGGGCAGTCTGCGCCCAGCGCCAGTGTGTACATATTGTATAAATCGATACTATCGATAAGCAGTTTAGTATTTTTTGCTACGTTGCTGGATACCTAGAACACAAGCAGCCAAAAAAAAAACTATTCCTGCTGCGACGATTTTGTATGGAAATTTTTTTTTTTTTTGCTGTACTGGATACCCACCTTTAGCCTTTAGATGTAACCACTAATTACTAATCCAACGCTGGTCTGATTGGGTTTTTCTGGGTTTTTCCCAATCCTCGCAACAAATGTTGGACTACTCAATTTTTTATTGAATTTCCCAGAGCTTTAACGTCATCTTTTAATTATTTTTTCAGGTTTATATATTATTCTACATTTTACTTAATTTAATTATTTTAACTATTTTTAATTTAAATTTAATTTGATTTCTTTTAAATGTCAGCTGCTCTTAGCTGACAATAAATAAATAAATAAAAAAAACAATGACCAAACCGTGACGTATCGTGACTTCAAAAATATAGACTACACTAGCCTTTACGAAGAGTGCCAAGACTCTTCGTTAAACTTAAATTTAATTTACTCATTTCCCTCAGTCGACACCCAAATTAGTTATGTGAAATATAGTATCGGTTACCTGTACAATAAATATGTACCACTTAGGTCTAAAAAAGTTAGGCCTAAAATTAAGTCATGGTTTAATAATGACATCAAGCTTGCCATACAAATTAGGAACGAGGCCTACGAAAGATGGAAACGTTACAAGACTGATAGACTGTACACTACATTTAAGTTACACAGACGTAGTGTAAGCCAAATGATCAGCAGAGCCAAAAGCCTGTATTTTAACTCAAAATTTAAGAATGCGCTGACTACCAGTAGCATTTGGAAAGATATAAAAAGAATGGGGATTGGTAAGGTAACTTCTGTTGTAGATAGTAATGTAGATGTTAATGTTCTAAACAACAAGTTTGTAAACCTTAATGTTCCGGTAACAGTGTGTAATCCGTATGTGTGTTCCCAGTCTTTTAGTAACTGTAGTAATAGTTTTGATTTTAGTATTGTCAACCAATGTGATGTTTTGCAGTCTATTGGAAAAATAAAATCCAATGCTACTGGCTTGGATCACATAGATCCGCAATTTATAAAAATAATTCTACCGCTTATAATTGGTCGCCTTACTCATATTTTTAACACAGCGATCACAACATCCCATTTTCCTGGCCAATGGAAAGTTGCTAAAGTATTGCCTATCCCTAAGGCAAATCAAGATTTTAGGCCCATATCAATTCTGCCTTACATTTAAAAAATTTTCGAACACATACTGGCTTCGCAAATAAATTTCTTCCTAAATGCAAATATACTTCTTAATCAAAAGCAATCTGAGTTCCGAATGGGTAGAAGCTGTACAACGGCGCTAGTAAAAGTTATCGAAGACATTCGACACCACTTGGACAATAGTGAAGTTACATTCTTGACACTCCTTGACTTTAGTAAAGCATTCGACACGGTTAACGAAGCTAAGAAGGATGTATAATTTTAGTCAAACCGCAACCAAATTATTGTCCACAAATTTATGTCATCGCAGACAAGCCGTTGTTGCCCATAACAAAATCTCTGATCTTTTGTCAGTCTCTCGTGGTGCCCCACAAGGATCTATTTTGGGACCTCTCCTCTTCACGATATACATATATAAATGACCTGCCTAGTGTATTGTCAGACTGTAATGTTCACTTATATGCTGATGATGTCCAAATGTATGTCAGTCGTCCTGTGAGTCTAATCAATGAATGTATCCGTATCTGTAACGATAATTTGTTATGTGTCAGTAAATGGGCGTCTCGTAATGGTCTGTGTATCAACCCGTCAAAGTCTAAGTGTATTGTGATATAAAAAAAGTACCTGAATATTGACAGTTTTATTAAGCCTAGTATTGACAACGTAGAAATAAGTTATGTAGATAAAGCCGAAAACCTAGGAATAACATTTAACAGGACACTATCATGGAGTGACCATATTAATAAAGTTGTGGGTAAATGCTACGGTGTTCTTAGACAACTGTCCTTAACCCAACAATTTTTAACTATAGAGATCAGGTCGATGATAGCAAAGGCGCTAGCAATACCAGTACTATTTTATGGAATAGAGATTTTTGCAAAGTGTGATGCAAGCAGCTACAACAAACTCCAAGTTGCATTTAATAGTATAGCTCGATATGTGTTTGGTCTGAAAAGGGGCGACAATATAACTAGCTTTGCTAAGCAACTATTTGGCCTAGACCTGTTGTCTTTAATAAATGTCAGAGTCCTCCTCTTCTTAGGCCTCGTTCCTAATTTGTATGGCAAGCTTGATGTCATTATTAAACCATGACTTAATTTTAGGCCTAACTTTTTTAGACCTAAGTGGTACATATTTATTGTACAGGTAACCGATACTATATTTCACATAACTAATTTGGGTGTCGACTGAGGGAAATGAGTAAGTTAAATTTAAGTTTAACGAAGAGTCTTGGCACTCTTCGTAAAGGCTAGTGTAGTCTATATTTTTGAAGTCACGATACGTCACGGTTTGGTCATTGTTTTTTTTATTTATTTATTTATTGTCAGCTAAGAGCAGCTGACATTTAAAAGAAATCAAATTAAATTTAAATTAAAAATAGTTAAAATAATTAAATTAAGTAAAATGTAGAATAATATATAAACCTGAAAAAATAATTAAAAGATGACGTTAAAGCTCTGGGAAATTCAATAAAAAATTGAGTAGTCCAACATTTGTTGCGAGGATTGGGAAAAACCCAGAAAAACCCAATCAGACCAGCGTTAGATTAGTAATTAGTGGTTACATCTAAAGGCTAAAGTTGGGTATCCAGTACAGCAAAAAAAAAAAAAATTCCCATACAAAATCGTCGCAGCAGGAATAGTTTTTTTTTTGGCTGCTTGTGTTCTAGGTATCCAGCAACGTAGCAAAAAATACTAAACTGCTTATCGATAGTATCGATTTATACAATATGTACACACTGGCGCTGGGCGCAGGAAATACCAAATCATATATCTTTTTGTGCCCAGACCAGCAACCACGTTTATAGAACAACATATAAATAAAATGGAAAGGAAAACAAAAAAACGGGTGGAAAATTTTACGCACGAGGGGAAGATTTTGTTATTAAAATCTGTCGAGTCGCGACCATGCCTTTGGAGGTGGACTGACAAAAAACATTTTGACTTTGTTTCGGTGAGACAGGCATGGGAAAGTATTGGCACTGCAAAAACATATGCTACCAACAAAGGAAGAAGCATATTCGCACTATTCATGTTTTATTTTTATACTCGATACCGAAGGTAAAGAGTATATTGGGTTTGTGCAATGTCCGTCATGGTGTCCGTCCGTCTGTCCGTCTGTATGTTCGCAACTTTTTTCCACACCCTTCAAGCTAGAGACTTGAAACTTTCCAATTCTCTTTATCTATGGGATAGTAAATTAAAGTGTCAAGATGGGGGTTCTACGATAACTGGGGGGCTGGCAAATCGATAAATTCGATAACTCAAAACCGATAAATCATCATATTTCGCACATCCTTACAGCTAGAACTACCAAATTTGGTGGGCAGATAGCTACTAGCAACCCCCAAAAAACTGCAAAATTTTGGAGCCACGCCCACCCATTCCGCCCCCAGCCCCCCCGCAATTTGAAATCAGAAATGGCTATATCTCCCACAGTTTTTGAGCTAGAGCCACCAAATTTTGTGCCAAGATAGGTGATGATGACCCCCAAAAAACTGCATCAAAAGTTTGGATGCCACGCCCACCGATACTGCTCTAGCCGCCCCCATCCACCCCAACGCTTCGTCAAAAACGGGAATGCGTGTATCTATCAGAGTTGTGGAGCTAGAGCCTCCAAATTTGGTAGAAAGCTAGCTGGTAACGACCCCCAAAAAACTGCATCAAAATTTTGGAGCCACGCCCACCCATTCCGCCCCCAGCCCCCCCGCATTTTGAAATCAGAAATGGCTATATCTCCCACAGTTTTTGAGCATGAGCCACCAAATTTGGTGCCAAGATAGGTGATGATGACCCCCCAAAAACTGCATCAAAAGTTTGGATGCCACGCCCACCAATACCACCCTAGCCGCCCCCATCCACCCCAACGCTTCGTCAAAAACGGGAATGCGTGTATCTTCCAGAGTTGTGGAGCTAGAGCCACCAAATTTGGTAGGAAGATAGCTTGCAACGACCCCCGAAAAACTGCATCAAAGTTTTGGAGCCACGCGCACCCCTTCCACCCCCCTTTCCCCACCTTTTACAAACTTTGAGCTAGAGTCACCAAATTTTGTATGAAGATAGCAATTGACATTCCACATAGATCTGCATCAAAAATTTGGATGCCACGCCCACCCATACCGCCCCCAGCCCCCTTTCCCCACTTTATACAAACTTCGAGCTAGAGTCACCAAATTTGGTATGAAGATAGCAATTGACATCCCACATGGATCGGCAGCAAAAATTTGAATGCCACGCCCACCCATACCGCCCCAAGCCCCATAGCCCCCCTTTCACCACCTTTTACATGCTTCGAGCTAGAGTCACCAAATTTGGTATGAAGGTAGCATTTGACATTCCACAAGGATCTGCAGCTAAAATTTGGATGCCACGCCCAACCATACCGCCCCCAGCCCCATAGCCCCCCTCTCCCCACCTTATACAAACTTTGAGCTAGAGTCACCAAATTTGGTATGAAGGTAGCATTTGACATTCCACAAGGATCTGCAGCAAAAATTTGAATGCCACGCCCAACCATACCGCCCCCAGCCCCCCTTTCCCCACTTTTACAAACTTTGAGCTAGAGTCACCAAATTTGTTATGAAGATAGCAATTGACATTCCACAAAGATCTGCATCAAAAATTTGGATGCAATTCCACCCATACCGCCCCCAGCCCCCTTTCCCCACTTTATACAAACTTTGAGCTAGAGTCACCAAATTTGGTATGAAGGTAGCATTTGACATTCCACAAGGATCTGCAGCAAAAATTTGAATGCCACGCCCAACCATACCGCCCCCATCCCCTCTTTCCCCTCTTTTACAAACTTTGAGCTAGAGTCACCAAATTTGTTATGAAGATAGCAATTGACATTCCACAAAGATCTGCATCAAAAATTTGGATGCAATTCCACCCATACCGCCCCCAGCCCCCCTTTCCCCACTTTATACAAACTTCGAGCTAGAGTCACCAAATTTGGTATGAAGAAAGCAATTAACATCCCACATGGATGGGCATCAAAATTTTTAATACTGGTATCGAGTATACCGCAGTCGGTTGCGTCCGACTGCAACGTTTCCACTTGATTATTTTGTGTTTGTGGGTTTGTTTACTTTTTAAATTTGATGCCTTAGTGTGACCATGTCTCTCCTAAGCTTATTTTTACCACAAATTAGTGGACTATGGTCACACTATAAAATCTTGTGCCCACGCTTCCAAAATATATCACAAGTTCCTGCCAGGATTTTTTTATTGTACTGGATACCCACCTTAAGGGGGGTTTCATATACATTCAAAGCATCTTTCGTAAGATGATAGATAAATCGGTATATTTGTCGTTGTATTAGTGTTATAAGCTTGCATCCAATCTGGCCAAACTCATATTTATTAAAAAAATTTATGTATCGACAGTATAATTTATTGAGCAGAAAATTATATTTAATTCCAATGTTGGAAGTCGAGATATTTTCAATTGTAAAGAAAATATCGAAAGCAAAAGTATTTACAACTATAAAAAAGTATAGTTTGAAAAACTAAAAAACACGCTTTTTAAAACATTGCACTAAAAAGTTAAAAATAAGTTTAAAACATTAATGATCGATGAGAGAAATTAGAAATAAAAATTGCTAAATTTTCTTTTTGTGCTTACCGTGACGCGATTTGAACCATAGATCTTATGATACACTGCGGTGCATAATGATAGCCGCACCCTGTTTTTTTCTAGTTTACCCTGTGTGTTATTTATGATCATGAAATATGTTCTAATCTTAGACAAAAGCCCATTAATACGAAATGCAAACACATGTATTACCATAAACACACGTTAAGTACCGTTATCATGAAAAGTGTATTTTAAGGCGGTGCATAATTATAGCCGCAGAAACAAAAAACATTGCAAATTTCACTATATGCATTTATAAATAATTAAGAATATTATTTTTTAATAATGTTTAACTAATCCCTTGCATTTTATCACCTCAAAACTTCTGTTTGGCATGCTTCTAATCAAGTTGGCAATTGTTTAAGCCTCCATTCCCATGTAATCATCAATAATTGCGGTTTTAAGGTCCGAAACGCTTTTGTATGGCATGTTGTTTGCGTAAATCCTTTGAACGATAATGCCCCATACGTTCTCAATCGGATTCAAGTCTGGTGAGCATGACCATTCCAAGAGTTCAATGTTTTGACTCTCATAACAAAATCGAGTTGCGCGACTTACGTGTATACTGGCATTATCTTGTTGGTAATGCCAGTACCCGGCCCCTCTAGCTTCACGAAATGGTAAAAGGCTCATTTCCAAGACTCCAACGTATTCGCTTGAATTCATGCGAGAGCTTAGAAACGCTATTTCTAACATTCCATCAGAACTAAAGGCACCCCAAACCAATACACTTCCTCCTCCGAAGTTCCTTTTTGAAAAATATCATGGTTCCTTACGTAAATCACGCCAGTATGAATTAAACCCGTCCGGTCCATCCAGATTAAATTTTTTTCGTCTGAAAATATGATCTACACCAACAATAAAAAGAAAAAATGATTTATTAAAAGTTGAGATTAAAGTGATTTATTATTTACTTTTGACCAATCAGTTTGCATGTTATTTTTACCAAACTCCAGCCGCTTCTCTTTATGCATTCGAGCTAATTTTGGAGCAGGCTTCATCTTTTGCCTTGTTAAGTGATCTGCGCAATTTCAGCACATGATTTTGATGAGTTGCTTGCGGTTCTGCGAATATCACGCTTTTGTCTTGAAGTTAAAGTGTTTCTTCTTCCTGTCGATTTGGCCAGACCATATGCGGCTGGGTTTCGTAAAAAGTTACGCACAACTTAATCACTTCGATTTAGTTTTCCTCCAATTGCCTTAAAACTTAATCCTTCTTCATGGAATGACATAATTTTTCCCTTTTCAGTATTATGAAGAGCTTTTCCACGAGTCATTATAAATGAATTTGTTGTTATTTATGTGTGAAAAGTTAAAGCACATTCAAAAATTATATTTTTTGCTCACTGAAGTCACTTCAACGTTGATAACAATAAGTGCGGCTATAATTATGCACCGCCTAAAAATACACTTTTCATGATAACGGTACTTAACCTGTGTTTATGGTAAAACATGTGTTTGCATTTTGTATTAATGAGCTTTTATCTAAGATTAGAACATATTTCATGATCATACATTACAAACAGGGTGTTAAACTAGAAAAAAAACGGGGTGCGGCTATCATTATGCACCGCAGTGTACTGTGTCGAGTGCCTTAGCTGTTAAGCCAATAAATGTTTATGTTAAATGAACTTGATTTAGCTCAGCTTATTTGGCGATTTAATGATAAGTAATGAATATATTAAAAAAAATAAGTACAAAAGTAAACTACTCACATATAATCCGTTTTTAAACGACAAACAAAATTTTTTTGAAAGGCCGCTGATATTTGAACCCGAAAATCGTACTTTCTAAAATTTCGTACTCGATTTCAGTATTCCTTGGATTATAATTGATTCAAGTTCTCGTATTCTTATTTTAAGAACCTTTGTACTAAATTTAATTATTTTTAAAGTCATTTCAAGTATTTCATTCTTGATTAAGTATTTGTGAACTCATTTCAAGTATTCCATACCTAAATCAAGAATGAAATTGTAGAATCGCGAATACTCAATTCAAGTACATTCGTACTTAATTTTAGCACGGCTTTTTTCTATCAGTGCACATCTCACGCACCGTAATACATGAGTTTTACGACCGTAAAAACAAGTCTGAAAAAGACCATATTGTGGCGGCCGGCTAATAACTTTTTATACCCTTAACCCATAAAATGGGTAAATAAGGGTATAAAGGTTTTGTGCAAAAGTATGTAACAGGCAGAAGGAAGCATCTCCGACCCCATAAAGTATATATATTCTTGATCAGCATCAACAGCCCAGACGATATAGCCATGTCCGTCTGTCTGTCCGTCTGTATGAACGCGTGGATCTCAGAGACTACAAGTGCTAGAGACTTCAGATTTTGGATACAAGCTCTCCTATACCATGAGCAGAACAAGTTTGCTTCAAATTATCGATAACTATTCTGGTTTCCGATAAACACATAATATCGATAACAATAAAATATCGAATTTGGAAAATGAGGAGTAAAGAAATGGGTAACGATAGAACTTTTCTGAAAATTTCGTCCAAATCTGTTAAGAAACACCGGAGATATCGAGTTTTAATTCAATTATAAATTTAAGTTATTTATTGCAACTGGGTTCAGAGTATCTTCTAGTCGGGCTCTCCCGACTAGAGCCTTCTTACTTGTTCTAATTTAATTGGAAATGCAGCTGTGTTTTGTATACTTAAATTCAAAATAATGATTCACGACCAAAGCGCGCTTCTTTTGAGTTTGAGTACAACTAACGCCCTGCTGCTGGCGGTTTTGAAAAAAGCAGGCTGCAAAACCAAAAAGCATTTTAGTGAACCCATATTTGATGGGCAGAGCTGAAATTCCCAAAGATTATGCTAAACATAACCGAAACCACTTAAAAGACTCAAAGCAAATTCTCCTTACGGATATATACCCTGTAATAGATCAGTGGCAGTACAATCCAGTGTATATATTATTTAAATTGTATCTTATTAATTAATTAATATATTTTTATTCATAACTTGACTGCCAAAACAATAAGCAATAATATTTCCCGAAAAAAGTATAATGTTGATGTATGTTGTTACTTTTTTTACGATCGCAAATAGCTGCTGAAAGCTATTTACTGCCGTAACATTTTAACATAATATATTAACATTTTCATTGTTCAACACCACCGTACGACCAGTAGCGAACAGAACTGCATACCTAAAAAGTTAGTACGGTACTGACGCTGTAGGAGACCAATTTTTTTATATGAAGTTTTTGCTGTACGGGAGCTGTAAAGGCCTGTAGGTGCTAAATCAAAACAAACAGCTGTTCATTGTGAAACGGCGCTAAAAGTAAATTAGGGTTGGTTTGCTAATTTTCTTAAATAAACCAGTTTTTGGGATGCTGTCCATGCTAGGAGTGATGCTTTCACGCTTATAAAGGGCAATTTTTAAATTTATTTATTTATTGCAAGCAGCAAATTAAATATCACATATGGCAAACTCAGATCAAACGATAGCGAACAGCTGATTGTGCAAAGTTATCAGACTTGTTTTGTTCAATTGGGTGTTCACGACAGCGGTGTTGCAAAGTTACACTTTTGCACATTTGCAACACAAAGTGAACACGCTAATTGTTTATCCTCAAGTTTTGGATTAGGTTTTAGAACAGCTAGCAACTAATAACATATTTTTTTGTTTGAATAAATTAAATTGGGAGTGACTAAACAATTTTTGTATTGTTTCAATTATACGTAGCGATGCACGTACCGGGCCGCTACCCTGCAGTCCGAATAATCAATGAATCAACTGTTCATTCATCGATCCATTTTCATCACCACTGCCTCACGCCTGGATGCCTACGCGTGTAAACTATCGGTGAATTTAACATTTGCATGTCATTGGACGGTATGAATTGCTCCCGATCCGCATTCTTTTCACCCATTCGCGAATCGATTCGTTCTACCCATTCGCTCGATTCGATTCTTCTTCGATTCTTCTGTTATTCTAAGTAATTGATTTAAAAATTTGTGGCGTATACTTTTTTTTTAATTTGAAAAATTTTAAATTTATTTATTGTTTTTAATCAACAAATATTGCTTCATATTTTCGTAGCCTTATTAATCTTATTATTTTGAAGCTGCATTGCCCTACGCAGCTGCTTCTCTGCCGGTGTAGTTTGGCATCCGACAGAACATATTTGAGTTTATCTCTACCAACAAGAATGTATACAGATAAAGCAACCAAACAGCGAAACTCCAACCTTCAATTGGGAGCCTCTAGCCTGGCTACCACTCTTTCTGAGAGCGCCTTTCGTGCTTTTCTCGTGTTTCGTGTGTCAATCGTTATCCACTTCTCTTGCTAACTTTGCTACGACATGTTTGTTGATAGCACAACTAGCCAGCAATATTGTGTGTATGCGCCCGTATGCAAGCGATTTTGCAGCGCCCAATCCCAGGCTGATCGCCTGTTATCACATGCTTATGAGCGTGTGTAATTCTTCATATGATCATATGGTAAGCCTCCTTCCTTTTCGTTTTTGTTACCAAGCTGTAAAGCATCAATACACAAATGTGTATTCTTATCAACATACATATATTTTTATATGAATTTTAAAGTATTTATATGTATTCCTATCGATTGTCTGTGTTATGTTAATATATCCCGATAAGGTATCGATGTTAGTATTAAGATTTATCAGAAAAGTGTGGTTCGGCCACACTGATCTTGCTTCTGTCTTTTTTTTCTGGTGAACCTTATGCGAACCGCGCGCAATTATTAACACTAGAAAATAATCTTTTAATATGTTTTGGTGGACCTGGGCTTTGAAGTGATTTTTGTTTGGGCTGGGTATCATACATACATTCTTATTGCTTCTTTTCACTTTTCACTTTGCACAAAATCGCGCATGCATCACCCCACATAACGATGACACTATCGATTAGAATACCAATTCACGATCAGATTGATTGAGTTTACGTTACAATCGGCTGTAAATGATTAAACTCCGGTATGTAAAGGCCTATTTACTCTTGACTTAACTTAACTTAACGTAAGAGTCAGCTGACTCAATCTGCCTTATGGCTGTCAATGTTAGCGTTTACTCTCAACTTAACGTAACTTAACTTTGGACTGCAACTGTCAAAAAACTTGGTAGCAACGTTGTATTCAAAATGCGCCAACGAGCGGTCAATATATTTTATTTTGTTTAACAGCACTGCTTACATAATTAAACAGCACTGACACACTGATTTCTTACGTTAAGTTAAGTTGAGAGTAAACGCATACATTCCTTAAGTTAAGTTACGTTAAGTTAAGTTAAGTTAAGTCAAGAGTAAATAGGCCTTAAGCTGTGGTACACTTTATATGTATGAAATATATCTTTCAAGTCACGAATATAATTTAATGCTAGAATATGCTATATCAACTTTGAAAAA
Source organism: Scaptomyza flava (assembly GCA_030179655.1). Taxonomy (NCBI): domain Eukaryota; kingdom Metazoa; phylum Arthropoda; class Insecta; order Diptera; family Drosophilidae; genus Scaptomyza; species Scaptomyza flava. The sequence goes on from JARNME010000404.1 coordinate 63,712,839, forward strand.
TGCTAGATCAACTACGCTAGATCTTGCCTGAAATAAGCTATCATGGCAACGGTGGTGGGCATACGTAAATGAATTTATAAATTTCTGGGTGCTTGTAAAATATGCTTACTCTTACATAGATTGTTTTGATGTGAATTTTTTAAATGTATACATAAAAGAAGTTTTAATGTTATCATCAGTCATAGATACTATAATTCAATATATTAATAATACGGCAAAATTTTTAAACTATTATTTCATAAGTGGTTCTTAATACATAAAATAAGAAAGTCACTTTAATATATACACCGGTTTAAAAACAGTCTCAGTCGAATGCCTCTCTGCATCTAATCGCAAACTAAAATAATGCGAGAGCGCGCAGTCGGCTCAACAGCCGAACTCCTCTGTGGGTTCCGCCGTGCAAATGAACAGCAAAAGTAGAGCGAAAGCTCGAAGTACGAAGTGATTGCTCTAGAATCTCTAAACACTGTGTTCTTACGAATTTTATTTCTTCAAAATCAAGATAAAATTTGTGTCTGTATGTGTCTAATGGAAACCGGTAGAGTTATAAATAACTTGAAATAAACTTGATCCAATCTGCAGACTGAGTCTTAATTTTTTTGTTTATGTAGCCGTTATTCCATTTTCATCACTTCTCCGATCGCTGCCTGTTCATGGCATGAACAGTGCTGCATTTTTTCCAGAGCTAATAAAGCTAGATCAGTAAAAAATAAAAGCCAAAAAAGCGAAATCTCAAAGAAAACAGATAATAAATAAGCTGATTTTTATATATATTATTTTTTTCATTCATTCAATTTAATTTTTGTAAGGAAACGTTGAATTCGGACGCAACCGACTGCAGCATACTCGATACCAGTATTAAAACCGGTAAAAAGAGGCCTGATTGCAAAAAGGTACGGATGCGGCAGGAGAGTACGCTGCCTTAAAGATTATCCAATGCAGATGGGGATGCCACCAGCTATCTTCCTTCCAAATTTGGTAACTCTAGCTCAAAGTTTGTAATAGGTGGGAAAGGGGGGCTGGGGGCTGATTGGATGGGTGTGGCATCCAAATTTTTGATGAAGATCTTTGTGAAATGTCAATTGCTATCTTCATACCAAATTTGGTAACTCCAGCTCGAAGTTTGTAAAAGTTGGGGACAGAGGGCGCTATGGGTGAGTGTGGAATCCAAAGTTTTGATGCAGATTTATTAGGAATGTCAATTGCTACCTTCATACCAATTTTGGTGACTCTAGCTCAAAGTTTGTAAAAGCTGTGGAAAGGGGGCTGGGGGCGGATTGGGTGGGAGTGGCATCCAAATTTTTGCTGCAGATCTATGTGGAATGCCAATTGCTACCTTCATTCCAAATTTGGTGACTTTAGCTCGAAGTTTGTAAAAGCTGTGGAGAGGGGGGCTGGGGGCGGATGGGGTGGGTGTGGCATCCAAATTTTTGATGCAGATCTTTGTCAAATTTCAATTGCTACCTTCATACCAAATTTGGTGACTCTAGCTCGAAAATTGTAAAAACTTTAGAAAGGGTGGCTCGGGGCGGTATGGGTGGGCGTGGCATTCAAAGTTTAGCTGCAGATCTATGAGGAATGTCAATTGCTATCTTCATACCAAACTTGGTGACTCTAGCTCGAAGTTTGCATTAGGTGAGGTGCATCGGTAGGCGTGGCATCCAAACTTTTGATGCAGTTTTTGGATGGTCATCAACACCTATCTTGGCACCAAATTTGTTGGCTTTAGCTCAAAAACTGTAGGATATATAGGCTTTTATGACTTTAAAATGCGGTGGGGGGGGGGGGGGGTTGGGGCAGAATCGGTGGGCGTGGCACCAAAAATTTTGATGCAGTTTTTTGGGGGTACTAGTAGCTATCTGCTCACCAAATTTGGTAGTTGTAGCTGTAAGGATGTGCGAAATATAAGGATTTATCGGTTTTGAGTTATCGAATCTATCGATTGCCAGCCCCCAGTTATCGTAGAACCCAAATCTTGACACTTTAATTTACTATGCCTTAGATAAAGATAATTGGAAAGTTTCAAGTCTCTAGCTTGAAGGGAGTGGAAAAACTTGCACACATACGGACGGACAGACGGACAGATACCATGACGGACATTGCACAAAACCAATATACTCTTTACCTTTGGTATCGAGTATAAAAATGATACAGAAGTGAAAACGTGTTGCAAAATACAAGCTATTTTCTGGTATATTTTTCGTGTAATTTTGTGCTTTAAGGCCTGTACGAATGAGCCCCGTACAGCTCCCGTACCGTATACATGAGTTTTATGACCGTAACAACAAGTGTTGAAAAAAGCACATATTGTGGCGGTAGGCTAATAACTTTCTCTTAATAAATCGGAAATGCAGCTGTGTTTTGTATACTTAAATTCAAAATAATGATTCCCGACCAACGCGCGCTAATTTTGTGTTTGAGTTGTGAAAAAAGCAGGCTGCAAAACCAAAAAGCATTTTAGTGAACCCATATTTGATGGGCAGAGCTGAGATTACTAAAAATTTTGCTAAACATAACCGAAACCACTCAAAAGACTCCGTTATCCGTTAAATGTTAATGTAGGCTCTTGACCGTTGCTTGTTGTTTTTTTTACAATCGTAAATAGCTGCTGAAAGCTATTTACTGCCGTAAACATTTTAACATAACATTGTAACATAACATTTTAACATTTTCATTGTCCAACACTACCGTACGACCAGTAGCGAACAGCACTGCATACCTAAAATGTAAGTACGGTACTGACGCTGTACGAGACCAATTTTTTTATATGAAGTTTTTGCTGTACGGGAGCTGTACAGGCTTCTGCGTACAGGCCTGTAGGTGCTAAATCAAAACAAACAGCTGTTCATTGTGAAACGGCGCTAAAAGTAAAGGCCCATTTACTCTTGACTTAACTTAACTTAACTTAACGTAAGAGTCAGCTGACTCAATCTGCCTTATGGCTGTCAATGTTAGCGTTTACTCTCAACTTAACGTAACTTAACTTAATTCTGAACCTGCAGGTTGCAGATTCTTACGTTAAGTTCTTAAGTTGAACAGTGTTGATTAATGTGAAAATCAAACAGCTTATCAAAAACTGTGATGCAAAACGTTTAACGCTCTTTACAAAATGTTTACAAAATCAAACAATGAAATGGATGAACATAAGCTAATTATTTTAGTAGAAAATCATGCTTTCTTGTATGATAAAAAGTCAAAAGACTATAAATATATAATTAAAAAAAGAGAAGTGTGGGCTGCAATTGCCAAAGAACTTTGTTGCAATGGTTAGTATATTGATAAAAATTGTTGAATTTGGTTTTGCATTGATATGTTTGTTTGTTAAAGTTGATATCTGTGAAAGGCGTTGGACTACCCTGAGAGAGCGATTTGCGAAGGAGTTGAGGATAGTGGAACCCTCAGGTAGTGGAGTTGGGACTTCGTCGGAATGGCTGCATTTCCAAAGTTTGCAGTTTTTAAAAAACCATTTGCAGAGACGCCGGTAATTAGTTATTTAAAATTTGTTTTTATTTTTTTTTTGAACAGTTCTTTTATTGTTTAGGCAAAGGTCAAATTTCAAGAAGTCTGAGGAGTCGCTGCCAACATGTTTTGAAAATGATGACGTGTTCTCCTCAACCCCACTTATTTATGATACTTTCATGGAATCTCCACCAGAATTTTTAGATAATGCACTTGCACCTGAACCTGTACCTGTGGCATCGCTACATCCGTCGAAAAAACGCAAAACAAACACCACCGTGGACGATAATTTGTCAGAGGCAACAGCAGCGTTCAAGGATTTTTGCGAGTCCATGAAGCAGCAAGAAGCTGTGGATGAAGTGGCAGCAAGTTTTGGCAATATTGTTAAAAAAAACGTTGTCGGCAATGTCTCCCAATAAAAAATTTAATGTTGGAACGAAAATCTTGCAATTATTGTCCGACTATCAATAAATTGAAACAAAATTAAATTATCCTTGTTTTATTTTAATTTTCTCATAAAGTTAAACATTTTATTTTGGTTGAAACGAAACTGCTCCTTCATTCATTAAATAGCTACGCAATTTGTTTCTCAGCGTCATGGCATAGTTGGAGCTCCTGCGGCTATGTGACATGTACTCACAAACCCTATTGCAGGACTGCATTTCAGTTCGCCAGCCACCCAATATAATGCTGTTGTCAGACGCATCTTGGTCAACAAACGAAGGAGGACAATACCAACGATCCAAATCATTTAACATAATAAAATTATGTAATGCGACACACGTCATAACAACCTTTTCACAATTATCTGGCATGAACTCCAACGTATTATTCAAAATGCGCCACCGTGCGGTCAGTATACCAAAACTGTTTTCAATAGTTCGCCGTGCCCTTGATATTCTGTAGTTGTAAACATTGTCTTCAAGCGACAATGTTACCCCTGAACGTGCTGGAGAAATTGGCTTCATCAAATTTTTTCTTAACGGGAAAGCAGCATCGCCGACAAAAAAAATGCGGGAATGGTTCTGTGTCGCTACAATTGGGTAGAGGTTTGCTTGGCGGCAATGGTAATGTTCCGTCTAAAAGTTTTCTACCAAAATCGGATACGCTGAAAACACCTGTTAAACATAATTACATTTTAATTATTTAGGGTTACACAAGAAATGAATGTGCATTAAATACCTGCATCATTTTCACTGCCATAGCTTCCCACACTAGTAGCAATGAAAGTGTATCGAGCATCGCAGACCGCCATTAAAACTATACTAAATGTTTTTTTATAATTGAAATACATGCTGCCACTATTGTTTGGGCACTTTATTGCGATGTGCTTTCCATCCACTGCACCAACGCAATTCGGCAAGTTCCATAAACTTTCAAAATCAGCCGCAATGTCTTTATATTGCGACTCGGTTGGAGGTGACAGATATATGCCTGAAAAACACAATGGTAAAAAAAATATTTTAAGTATTAAGTAAGGTACATGCATTATTGAACAACTACCTGAAAGCACATCCCATAAAGCTTCGCAAGTTTCAAAAACAATTTTCCATATAGTCGTTTTACCAAGTTTAGGACTCCAAGCAATCGATTGCAAACTTGTGCCATGAGATAAAAATCTTTAAAATAAACAATTATAACAAATAAAGTACATACACATAATTTACATATATATATATGAAAATAAACTTACAATAATGTTATTTCAAGCCGCTCTTCTGTACTGATGCGCTGTCGCGGCTTCTTGAGTTTCTCTCGCAACAAACACAATAATAATTGGAACAACTTTTTAGGCATTCGGGTATGAATAAAAAACTGTTCTTCATCCAAATCTCTCATAGCTGAAAATGTCTTGGTGAAGTACCCACTCGTGTGCCAGTTCCGATTTATTGGACGTACTGCCCAGCGCCGCTTCCTTTTTTTCTGCTCTTCCTGCTTTTTAAGTAATGCTATGATGTTTAGGTAAACACCAAATGCTACACCAACTTTATCCATTATTAATTTCTTCCAAATGAGCAAACGCAAAAACGGTTGAATGTAGATGTTCTCAATATGTGATAACAGCTTTTTAATTTTTGGTTAAACAGCACTGCTTACATAATTCTACAGCACTGACACACTGATTTCTTACGTTAAGTTAAGTTGAGAGTAAACGCATACATTCCTTAAGTAAAGTTACGTTAAGTTACGTTAAGTTAAGTTAAGTTAAGTCAAGAGTAAATAGGCCTTAAATTAGGGTTGGTTTGCTAATTTTCTTAATAAACCAGTTTTTGGGATGCTGTCCGTGCTAGGAGTGATGCTTTCACGCTTATAAAGGGCAATTTTTAAATTTATTTATTTATTGCAAGCAGCAAATTAAATATCACATATGGCAAACTCAGATCAAACGATAGCGAATAGCTGATTGTGCAAAGTTATCAGACTTGTTTTGTTCAATTGGGTGTTCACGACAGCGGTGTTGCAAAGTTACACTTTTGCACATTTGCAACACAAAGTGAACACGCTAATTGTTTATCCTCAAGTTTTGGATTAGGTTTTAGAACAGCTAGCAACTAATAACATATTTTTTTGTTTGAATAAATTAAATTGGGAGTGACTAAACAATTTTTGTATTGTTTCAATTATACGTAGCGATGCACGTACCGGGCCGCTACCCTGCAGTCCGAATAATCAATGAATCAACTGTTCATTCATCGATCCATTTTCATCACCACTGCCTCACGCCTGGATGCCTACGCGTGTAAACTATCGGTGAATTTAACATTTGCATGTCATTGGACGGTATGAATTGCTCCCGATCCGCATTCCTTTCACTCATTCGCGAATCGATTCGTTCTACCCATTCGCTCGATTCGATTCTTCTTCGATTCTTCTGTTATTCTAAGTAATTGATTTAAAAATTTGTGGCGTATACTTTTTTTTTAATTTGAAAAATTTTAAATTAATTTATTTATTTTAATCAACAAATATTGCTTCATATTTTCGTAGCCTTATTAATCCTATTATTTTGAAGCTGCATTGCCCTACGCAGCTGCTTCTCTGCCGGTGTAGTTTGGCATCCGACAGAACATATTTGAGTTTATCTCTACCAACAAGAATGTATACAGATAAAGCAACCAAACAGCGAAACTCCAACCTTCAATTGGGAGCCTCTAGCCTGGCTACCACTCTTTCTGAGAGCGCCTTTCGTGCTTTTCTCGTGTTTCGTGTGTCAATCGTTATCCACTTCTCTTGCTAACTTTGCTACGACATGTTTGTTGATAGCACAACTAGCCAGCAATATTGTGTGTATGCGCCCGTATGCAAGCGATTTTGCAGCGCCCAATCCCAGGCTGATCGCCTGTTATCACATGCTTATGAGCGTGTGTAATTCTTCATATGATCATATGGTAAGCCTCCTTCCTTTTCGTTTTTGTTACCAAGCTGTAAAGCATCAATACACAAATGTGTATTCTTATCAACATACATATATTTTTATATGAATTTTAAAGTATTTATATGTATTCCTATCGATTGTCTGTGTTATGTTAATATATCCCGATAAGGTATCGATGTTAGTATTAAGATTTATCAGAAAAGTGTGGTTCGGCCACACTGATCTTGCTTCTGTCTTTTTTTCCGGTGAACCTTATGCGAACCGCGCGCAATTATTAACACTAGAAAATAATCTTTTAATATGTTTTGGTGGACCTGGGCTTTGAAGTGATTTTTGTTTGGGCTGGGTATCATACATACATTCTTATTGCTTCTTTTCACTTTTCACTTTGCACAAAATCGTGCATGCATCACCCCACATAACGATGACACTATCGATTAGAATACCAATTCACGATCAGATTGATTGAGTTTACGTTACAATCGGCTGTAAATGATTAAACTCCGGTATGTAAAGGCCTTTTTACTCTTGACTTAACTTAACTTAACTTAACGTAAGAGTCAGCTGACTCAATCTGCCTTATGGCTGTCAATGTTAAGGCCTATTTACTCTTGACTTAACTTAACTTAACTTAACGTAAGAGTCAGCTGACTCAATCTGCCTTATGGCTGTCAATGTTAGCGTTTACTCTCAACTTAACGTAACTTAACTTAATTCTGAACCTGCAGGTTGCAGATTCTTACGTTAAGTTCTTAAGTTGAACAGTGGTGATTAATGTGTAAATCAAACAGCTGATCAAAAACTGTGCTGCAAAACGTTAAGCGCCGTTGACAAATTCAAATATTGAAATGGATGAGCATAATCTTATAATTTAGTTGAAAATCATAGTTTAATTTATGATAAAAAGTCAATAGACTTTAAAAATGACATTAAAAAAAGAGCAGTTTGGACTGCAACTGTCAAAAAACTTGGAAGCAACGTTGTATTCAAAATGCGCCAACGAGCGGTCAATATATTTTATTTTGTTTAACAGCACTGCTTACATAATTAAACAGCACTGACACACTGATTTCTTACGTTAAGTTAAGTTGAGAGTAAACGCATACATTCCTTAAGTTAAGTTACGTTAAGTTAAGTTAAGTTAAGTCAAGAGTAAATAGGCCTTAAGCTGTGGTACACTTTATATGTATGAAATATATCTTTCAAGTCACGAATATAATTTAATGCTAGAATATGCTATATCAACTTTGAAAAAAGCTAGATCAACTACGCTAGATCTTGCCTGAAATAAGCTATCATGGCAACGGTGGTGGGCATACGTAAATGAATTTATAAATTTCTGGGTGCTTGTAAAATATGCTTACTCTTACATAGATTGTTTTGATGTGAATTTTTTAAATGTATACATAAAAGAAGTTTTAATGTTATCATCAGTCATAGATACTATAATTCAATATATTAATAATACGGCAAAATTTTTAAACTATTATTTCATAAGTGGTTCTTAATACATAAAATAAGAAAGTCACTTTAATATATACACCGGTTTAAATACAATCTCAGTCGAATGCCTCTCTGCATCTAATCGCAAACTAAAATAATGCGAGAGCGCGCAGTCGGCTCAACAGCCGAACTCCTCTGTGGGTTCCGCCGTGCAAATGAACAGCAAAAGTAGAGCGAAAGCTCGAAGTACGAAGTGATTGCTCTAGAATCTCTAAACACTGTGTTCTTACGAATTTTACTTCTTCAAAATCAAGATAAAATTTGTGTCTGTATGTGTCTAATAAAAACCGGTAGAGTTATAAATAACTTGAAATAAACTTGATCCAATCTGCAGACTGAGTCTTAATTTTTTTGTTTATGTAGCCGTTATTCCATTTTCATCACTTCTCCGATCGCTGCCTGTTCTTGGCATGAACAGTGCTGCATTTTTTCCAGAGCTAATAAAGCTAGATCAGTAAAAAATAAAAGCCAAAAAAGCGAAATCTCAAAGAAAACAAGTAATAAATAAGCTGATTTTTATGTATATTATTTTTTTCATTCATTCAATTTAATTTTTGTAAGGAAACGTTGAATTCGGACGCAACCGACTGCAGCATACTCGATACCAGTATTAAAACCGGTAAAAAGAGGCCTGATTGCAAAAAGGTACGGATGCGGCAGGAGAGTACGCTGCCTTAAAGATTATCCAATGCAGATGGGGATGCCACCAGCTATCTTCCTTCCAAATTTGGTAACTCTAGCTCAAAGTTTGTAATAGGTGGGAAAGGGGGGCTGGGGGCTGATTGGATGGGTGTGGCATCCAAATTTTTGATGAAGATCTTTGTGAAATGTCAATTGCTATCTTCATACCAAATTTGGTAACTCCAGCTCGAAGTTTGTAAAAGTTGGGGACAGAGGGCGCTATGGGTGAGTGTGGAATCCAAAGTTTTGATGCAGATTTATTAGGAATGTCAATTGCTACCTTCATACCAATTTTGGTGACTCTAGCTCAAAGTTTGTAAAAGCTGTGGAAAGGGGGCTGGGGGCGGATTGGGTGGGAGTGGCATCCAAATTTTTGCTGCAGATCTATGTGGAATGCCAATTGCTACCTTCATTCCAAATTTGGTGACTTTAGCTCGAAGTTTGTAAAAGCTGTGGAGAGGGGGCTGGGGGCGGATGGGGTGGGTGTGGCATCCAAATTTTTGATGCAGATCTTTGTCAAATTTCAATTGCTACCTTCATACCAAATTTGGTGACTCTAGCTCGAAAATTGTAAAAACTTTAGAAAGGGTGGCTCGGGGCGGTATGGGTGGGCGTGGCATTCAAAGTTTAGCTGCAGATCTATGAGGAATGTCAATTGCTATCTTCATACCAAACTTGGTGACTCTAGCTCGAAGTTTGCATTAGGTGAGGTGCATCGGTAGGCGTGGCATCCAAACTTTTGATGCAGTTTTTGGATGGTCATCAACACCTATCTTGGCACCAAATTTGTTGGCTTTAGCTCAAAAACTGTAGGATATATAGGCTTTTATGACTTTAAAATGCGGTGGGGGGGGGGGGGGGGTTGGGGCAGAATCGGTGGGCGTGGCACCAAAAATTTTGATGCAGTTTTTTGGGGGTACTAGTAGCTATCTGCTCACCAAATTTGGTAGTTGTAGCTGTAAGGATGTGCGAAATATAAGGATTTATCGGTTTTGAGTTATCGAATCTATCGATTGCCAGCCCCCAGTTATCGTAGAACCCAAATCTTGACACTTTAATTTACTATGCCTTAGATAAAGATAATTGGAAAGTTTCAAGTCTCTAGCTTGAAGGGAGTGGAAAAACTTGCACACATACGGACGGACAGACGGACAGATACCATGACGGACATTGCACAAAACCAATATACTCTTAACCTTTGGTATCGAGTATAAAAATGATACAGAAGTGAAAACGTGTTGCAAAATACAAGCTATTTTCTGGTATATTTTTCGTGTAATTTTGTGCTTTAAGGCCTGTACGAATGAGCCCCGTACAGCTCCCGTACCGTATACATGAGTTTTATGACCGTAACAACAAGTGTTGAAAAAAGCACATATTGTGGCGGTAGGCTAATAACTTTCTCTTAATAAATCGGAAATGCAGCTGTGTTTTGTATACTTAAATTCAAAATAATGATTCCCGACCAACGCGCGCTAATTTTGTGTTTGAGTTGTGAAAAAAGCAGGCTGCAAAACCAAAAAGCATTTTAGTGAACCCATATTTGATGGGCAGAGCTGAGATTACTAAAATTTTGCTAAACATAACCGAAACCACTCAAAAGACTCCGTTATCCGTTAAATGTTAATGTAGGCTCTTGACCGTTGCTTGTTGCTTTTTTTACAATCGTAAATAGCTGCTGAAAGCTATTTACTGCCGTAAACATTTTAACATAACATTGTAACATAACATTTTAACATTTTCATTGTCCAACACTACCGTACGACCAGTAGCGAACAGCACTGCATACCTAAAATGTAAGTACGGTACTGACGCTGTACGAGACCAATTTTTTTATATGAAGTTTTTGCTGTACGGGAGCTGTACAGGCTTCTGCGTACAGGCCTGTAGGTGCTAAATCAAAACAAACAGCTGTTCATTGTGAAACGGCGCTAAAAGTAAAGGCCCATTTACTCTTGACTTAACTTAACTTAACGTAAGAGTCAGCTGACTCAATCTGCCTTATGGCTGTCAATGTTAGCGTTTACTCTCAACTTAACGTAACTTAACTTAATTCTGAACCTGCAGGTTGCAGATTCTTACGTTAAGTTCTTAAGTTGAACAGTGTTGATTAATGTGAAAATCAAACAGCTTATCAAAAACTGTGATGCAAAACGTTTAACGCTCTTTACAAAATGTTTACAAAATCAAACAATGAAATGGATGAACATAAGCTAATTATTTTAGTAGAAAATCATGCTTTCTTGTATGATAAAAAGTCAAAAGACTATAAATATATAATTAAAAAAGAGAAGTGTGGGCTGCAATTGCCAAAGAACTTTGTTGCAATGGTTAGTATATTGATAAAAATTGTTGAATTTGGTTTTGCATTGATATGTTTGTTTGTTAAAGTTGATATCTGTGAAAGGCGTTGGACTACCCTGAGAGAGCGATTTGCGAAGGAGTTGAGGATAGTGGAACCCTCAGGTAGTGGAGTTGGGACTTCGTCGGAATGGCTGCATTTCCAAAGTTTGCAGTTTTTAAAAAACCATTTGCAGAGACGCCGGTAATTAGTTATTTAAAATTTGTTTTTATTTTTTTTTGAACAGTTCTTTTATTGTTTAGGCAAAGGTCAAATTTCAAGAAGTCTGAGGAGTCGCTGCCAACATGTTTTGAAAATGATGACGTGTTCTCCTCAACCCCACTTATTTATGATACTTTCATGGAATCTCCACCAGAATTTTTAGATAATGCACTTGCACCTGAACCTGTACTTGTGGCATCGCTACATCCGTCGAAAAAACGCAAGACAAACACCACCGTGGACGATAATTTGTCAGAGGCAACAGCAGCGTTCAAGGATTTTTGCGAGTCCATGAAGCAGCAAGAAGCTGTGGATGAAGTGGCAGCAAGTTTTGGCAATATTGTTAAAAAAAACGTTGTCGGCAATGTCTCCCAATAAAAAATTTAATGTTGGAACGAAAATCTTGCAATTATTGTCCGACTATCAATAAATTGAAACAAAATTAAATTATCCTTGTTTTATTTTAATTTTCTCATAAAGTTAAACATTTTATTTTGGTTGAAACGAAACTGCTCCTTCATTCATTAAATAGCTACGCAATTTGTTTCTCAGCGTCATGGCATAGTTGGAGCTCCTGCGGCTATGTGACATGTACTCACAAACCCTATTGCAGGACTGCATTTCAGTTCGCCAGCCACCCAATATAATGCTGTTGTCAGACGCATCTTGGTCAACAAACGAAGGAGGACAATACCAACGATCCAAATCATTTAACATAATAAAATTATGTAATGCGACACACGTCATAACAACCTTTTCACAATTATCTGGCATGAACTCCAACGTATTATTCAAAATGCGCCACCGTGCGGTCAGTATACCAAAACTGTTTTCAATAGTTCGCCGTGCCCTTGATATTCTGTAGTTGTAAACATTGTCTTCAAGCGACAATGTTACCCCTGAACGTGCTGGAGAAATTGGCTTCATCAAATTTTTTCTTAACGGGAAAGCAGCATCGCCAACAAAAAAAATGCGGGAATGGTTCTGTGTCGCTACAATTGGGTAGAGGTTTGCTTGGCGGCAATGGTAATGTTCCGTCTAAAAGTTTTCTACCAAAATCGGATACGCTGAAAACACCTGTTAAACATAATTACATTTTAATTATTTAGGGTTACACAAGAAATGAATGTGCATTAAATACCTGCATCATTTTCACTGCCATAGCTTCCCACACTAGTAGCAATGAAAGTGTATCGAGCATCGCAGACCGCCATTAAAACTATACTAAATGTTTTTTTATAATTGAAATACATGCTGCCACTATTGTTTGGGCACTTTATTGCGATGTGCTTTCCATCCACTGCACCAACGCAATTCGGCAAGTTCCATAAACTTTCAAAATCAGCCGCAATGTCTTTATATTGCGACTCGGTTGGAGGTGACAGATATATGCCTGAAAAACACAATGGTAAAAAAAATATTTTAAGTATTAAGTAAGGTACATGCATTATTGAACAACTACCTGAAAGCACATCCCATAAAGCTTCGCAAGTTTCAAAAACAATTTTCCATATAGTCGTTTTACCAAGTTTAGGACTCCAAGCAATCGATTGCAAACTTGTGCCATGAGATAAAAATCTTTAAAATAAACAATTATAACAATAAAGTACATACACATAATTTACATATATATATATGAAAATAAACTTACAATAATGTTATTTCAAGCCGCTCTTCTGTACTGATGCGCTGTCGCGGCTTCTTGAGTTTCTCTCGCAACAAACACAATAATAATTGGAACAACTTTTTAGGCATTCGGGTATGAATAAAAAACTGTTCTTCATCCAAATCTCTCATAGCTGAAATGTCTTGGTGAAGTACCCACTCGTGTGCCAGTTCCGATTTATTGGACGTACTGCCCAGCGCCGCTTCCTTTTTTTCTGCTCTTCCTGCTTTTTAAGTAATGCTATGATGTTTAGGTAAACACCAAATGCTACACCAACTTTATCCATTATTATTTCTTCCAAATGAGCAAACGCAAAAACGGTTGAATGTAGATGTTCTCAATATGTGATAACAGCTGTTTAGTTTTTGGTTTAACAGCACTGCTTACATAATTCTACAGCACTGACACACTGATTTCTTACGTTAAGTTAAGTTGAGAGTAAACGCATACATTCCTTAAGTAAAGTTACGTTAAGTTACGTTAAGTTAAGTTAAGTTAAGTCAAGAGTAAATAGGCCTTAAATTAGGGTTGGTTTGCTAATTTTCTTAATAAACCAGTTTTTGGGATGCTGTCCGTGCTAGGAGTGATGCTTTCACGCTTATAAAGGGCAATTTTTAAATTTATTTATTTATTGCAAGCAGCAAATTAAATATCACATATGGCAAACTCAGATCAAACGATAGCGAACAGCTGATTGTGCAAAGTTATCAGACTTGTTTTGTTCAATTGGGTGTTCACGACAGCGGTGTTGCAAAGTTACACTTTTGCACATTTGCAACACAAAGTGAACACGCTAATTGTTTATCCTCAAGTTTTGGATTAGGTTTTAGAACAGCTAGCAACTAATAACATATTTTTTTGTTTGAATAAATTAAATTGGGAGTGACTAAACAATTTTTGTATTGTTTCAATTATACGTAGCGATGCACGTACCGGGCCGCTACCCTGCAGTCCGAATAATCAATGAATCAACTGTTCATTCATCGATCCATTTTCATCACCACTGCCTCACGCCTGGATGCCTACGCGTGTAAACTATCGGTGAATTTAACATTTGCATGTCATTGGACGGTATGAATTGCTCCCGATCCGCATTCCTTTCACTCATTCGCGAATCGATTCGTTCTAACCCATTCGCTCGATTCGATTCTTCTTCGATTCTTCTGTTATTCTAAGTAAATAAAAATTTGTGGCGTATACTTTTTTTTTAATTTGAAAAATTTTAAATTAATTTATTTTTTTTAATCAACAAATATTGCTTCATATTTTCGTAGCCTTATTAATCTTATTATTTTGAAGCTGCATTGCCCTACGCAGCTGCTTCTCTGCCGGTGTAGTTTGGCATCCGACAGAACATATTTGAGTTTATCTCTACCAACAAGAATGTATACAGATAAAGCAACCAAACAGCGAAACTCCAACCTTCAATTGGGAGCCTCTAGCCTGGCTACCACTCTTTCTGAGAGCGCCTTTCGTGCTTTTCTCGTGTTTCGTGTGTCAATCGTTATCCACTTCTCTTGCTAACTTTGCTACGACATGTTTGTTGATAGCACAACTAGCCAGCAATATTGTGTGTATGCGCCCGTATGCAAGCGATTTTGCAGCGCCCAATCCCAGGCTGATCGCCTGTTATCACATGCTTATGAGCGTGTGTAATTCTTCATATGATCATATGGTAAGCCTCCTTCCTTTTCGTTTTTGTTACCAAGCTGTAAAGCATCAATACACAAATGTGTATTCTTATCAACATACATATATTTTTATATGAATTTTAAAGTATTTATATGTATTCCTATCGATTGTCTGTGTTATGTTAATATATCCCGATAAGGTATCGATGTTAGTATTAAGATTTATCAGAAAAGTGTGGTTCGGCCACACTGATCTTGCTTCTGTCTTTTTTTCCGGTGAACCTTATGCGAACCGCGCGCAATTATTAACACTAGAAAATAATCTTTTAATATGTTTTGGTGGACCTGGGCTTTGAAGTGATTTTTGTTTGGGCTGGGTATCATACATACATTCTTATTGCTTCTTTTCACTTTGCACAAAATCGCGCATGCATCACCCCACATAACGATGACACTATCGATTAGAATACCAATTCACGATCAGATTGATTGAGTTTACGTTACAATCGGCTGTAAATGATTAAACTCCGGTATGTAAAGGCCTTTTTACTCTTGACTTAACTTAACTTAACTTAACGTAAGAGTCAGCTGACTCAATCTGCCTTATGGCTGTCAATGTTAAGGCCTATTTACTCTTGACTTAACTTAACTTAACTTAACGTAAGAGTCAGCTGACTCAATCTGCCTTATGGCTGTCAATGTTAGCGTTTACTCTCAACTTAACGTAACTTAACTTAATTCTGAACCTGCAGGTTGCAGATTCTTACGTTAAGTTCTTAAGTTGAACAGTGGTGATTAATGTGTAAATCAAACAGCTGATCAAAAACTGTGCTGCAAAACGTTAAGCGCCGTTGACAAATTCAAATATTGAAATGGATGAGCATAATCTTATAAATTTAGTTGAAAATCATAGTTTAATTTATGATAAAAAGTCAATAGACTTTAAAAATGACATTAAAAAAAGAGCAGTTTGGACTGCAACTGTCAAAAAACTTGGAAGCAACGTTGTATTCAAAATGCGCCAACGAGCGGTCAATATATTTTATTTTGTTTAACAGCACTGCTTACATAATTAAACAGCACTGACACACTGATTTCTTACGTTAAGTTAAGTTGAGAGTAAACGCATACATTCCTTAAGTTAAGTTACGTTAAGTTAAGTTAAGTTAAGTCAAGAGTAAATAGGCCTTAAGCTGTGGTACACTTTATATGTATGAAATATATCTTTCAAGTCACGAATATAATTTAATGCTAGAATATGCTATATCAACTTTGAAAAAAGCTAGATCAACTACGCTAGATCTTGCCTGAAATAAGCTATCATGGCAACGGTGGTGGGCATACGTAAATGAATTTATAAATTTCTGGGTGCTTGTAAAATATGCTTACTCTTACATAGATTGTTTTGATGTGAATTTTTAAATGTATACATAAAAGAAGTTTTAATGTTATCATCAGTCATAGATACTATAATTCAATATATTAATAATACGGCAAAATTTTTAAACTATTATTTCATAAGTGGTTCTTAATACATAAAATAAGAAAGTCACTTTAATATATACACCGGTTTAAATACAATCTCAGTCGAATGCCTCTCTGCATCTAATCGCAAACTAAAATAATGCGAGAGCGCGCAGTCGGCTCAACAGCCGAACTCCTCTGTGGGTTCCGCCGTGCAAATGAACAGCAAAAGTAGAGCGAAAGCTCGAAGTACGAAGTGATTGCTCTAGAATCTCTAAACACTGTGTTCTTACGAATTTTACTTCTTCAAAATCAAGATAAAATTTGTGTCTGTATGTGTCTAATAAAAACCGGTAGAGTTATAAATAACTTGAAATAAACTTGATCCAATCTGCAGACTGAGTCTTAATTTTTTTGTTTATGTAGCCGTTATTCCATTTTCATCACTTCTCCGATCGCTGCCTGTTCTTGGCATGAACAGTGCTGCATTTTTTCCAGAGCTAATAAAGCTAGATCAGTAAAAAATAAAAGCCAAAAAATCGAAATCTCAAAGAAAACAAGTAATAAATAAGCTGATTTTTATATATATTATTTTTTTCATTCATTCAATTTAATTTTGTAAGGAAACGTTGAATTCGGACGCAACCGACTGCAGCATACTCGATACCAGTATTAAAACCGGTAAAAAGAGGCCTGATTGCAAAGGGGTACGGATGCGGCAGGGGAGTACGCTGCCTTAAAGATTATCCAATGCAGATGGGAATGCCACCAGCTATCTTCCTTCCAAATTTGGTGACTCTAGCTCAAAGTTTGTAATAGGTGGGAAAGGGGGCTGGGGGCTGATTGGATGGGTGTGGCATCCAAATTTTTGATGAAGATCTTTGTGAAATGTCAATTGCTATCTTCATACCAAATTTGGTAACTCCAGCTCGAAGTTTGTAAAAGTTGGGGACAGAGGGCGCTATGGGTGAGTGTGGAATCCAATGTTTTGATGCAGATTTATTAGGAATGTCAATTGCTACCTTCATACCAATTTTGGTGACTCTAGCTCAAAGTTTGTAAAAGCTGTGGAAAGGGGGCTGGGGGCGGATTGGGTGGGAGTGGCATCCAAATTTTTGCTGCAGATCTATGTGGAATGCCAATTGCTACCTTCGTTCCAAATTTGGTGACTCTAGCTCGAAGTTTGTAAAAGCTTTGGAGAGGGGGGCTGGGGGCGGATGGGGTGGGTGTGGCATCCAAATTTTTGATGCAGATCCTTGTCAAATTTCAATTGCTACCTTCATACCAAATTTGGTGACTCTAGCTCGAAAATTGTAAAAACTTTGGAAAGGGTGGCTCGGGGCGGTATGGGTGGGCGTGGCATTCAAAGTTTAGCTGCAGATCTATGAGGAATGTCAATTGCTATCTTCATACCAAACTTGGTGACTCTAGCTCGAAGTTTGCATTAGGTGAGGTGCATCGGCAGGCGTGGCATCCAAACTTTTGATGCCGTTTTTGGATGGTCATCAACACCTATCTTGGCACCAAATTTGTTGGCTTTAGCTCAAAAACTGTAGGATATATAGGATTTATGACTTTAAAATGCGGTGGGGGGGGGGGGGGTTTTGGCAGAATCGGTGGGCGTGGCTCCAAAAATTTTGATGCAGTTTTTAGCTATCTGCTCACCAAATTTGGTAGTTGTAGCTGTAAGTATGTGCGAAATATAAGGATTTATCGGTTTTGATTTATCGAATTTATCGATTTGCCAGCTCCCCAGTTATCGTAGAACCCCCATCTTGACACATTAATTTACTATCCCATAGATAGAGAGAATTGGAAAGTTTCAAGTTTCTAGCTTGAAGGGTGTGGAAAAAACTTGCATACGGACGGACAGACACAATGACGGACATTGCACAAAACCAATATACTCTCTACTTACGGTATCGAGTATAGAAA
>JARNME010000404.1:63731127-63774274 GCA_030179655.1 Scaptomyza flava
AAAAAAAAAAATCAATTTTTATTATAAATGCAAACATGATTAGGGTTAGGACAGAGGAAACAACAAAAAATCATAGATATGCATTTACACTAAATACCCTAATTTTCGTTATACAAGCTTATAAAATACTCTTTCCAGCTTTCCATGGATATATCCTCCGTTTTTTTAAAATTCGGAAAAAATGAATTTATTGAAAGATATAATATCCAAAGTCCCTTATTATGGTTTAGTGCGTTAGCGCTATTTATTATAAGACCAGAAAAGGCAAAAAAAAAACGTGTTAGGGAAACCAACCTATTTCGTTTGTTTGGGTTGTGTTTGTTTTAAAGCATATTGTAGAACACAACACCCATTCGCTGGCCCGCCCGGCCAACATTTTTTATTGTGCCGTCTCTACAACAGGTAATAAAATTTAAAAAAAAAAAACAAAAAAAAAAAAAAAAAAAAAAAATGGTTTAGAATCAAAAGCATAATTTGGCAAAATACACCGTTCGTAAAATTCGTGGTAGCACAAGGTTTCCATCCCCAAAGTTAAACGTTATCCTACAGTGGATGAATTGATAACAAAATCATACGATGACCTGTATAGGAGAGATAGATGAAGATAAGACAATTACAATTTACACCAGTTGGTTTAGAAAAAAAGTACGATGCAAGGGAATACCATGAATTATGCAACATGATCGAACAAATAGAACTTCAAGTTCAGGAAAGTGGGCGATTCTGATGTGCAAATAATCGAAATAGGCATATGACATAAAAATTATGTACTAGCGAATGAATTGGCAGGAATCGAGCAACGATTGAGGTCGCAAAACAAAAATTTGGACAAAAGCGTTTACAAATGAATATAAACAAGAAACATAACAATAATAAAGTCGAACGTTGGTGCATCTATACAGGTAACAATGAATTATAACACTAGTAGCGAATTAGCTTCATTAAGAGCAAGCTACAACATGCACACAACGAATATGCCGAAAAGTAATGGCGACAATTAGCTCAAGACTTGAGCAATAAGGCGTTCGTCGTAGTTTCGAATTAACCAAGTTCCAAAAAACCTACTTTCCTGTTGAGTTTTCCCAAAAATCAAATCCAGGATCTGAGAATCAAGCCCTAATATGACACTGAAAATTCGAACAGAGTGATCGGATCTGCCAACAATACACCAGATAGTCCACAATAAAAGGCCCAACAATATGGACCCGCAAAACGAAATTGATGTCAGTAGACAGCATCCCCATTATCTGAGGTATGATGGCAAGCTGAAAATCTGCAAAAAGTTTCATAGACTCATTAAGGTCTACTAGATACACTTAACGGTGATCATGAACAATAGCAATGGATTTATACCCAAAATACCAAAGAGCAACACAGTTCTAGTTCTGGTATATTAACTTATAACTAATTAACACTAAAACAACAAACAATAAGCAACTCCAACACATCTTAAAAATTTTACTGCCTTAAGTAGATGCTAATAGAGGTAGAATTATGCATAAAATCGAGCGCAACACTGGCAGCGAATTATAAATACTTTAGTGTAATAGAAATAGGGCTCATGTACACCATAGTTGTTGCGGGAGTGCTTAAAAAAGAATGTAGGAACAAACCTGAAGACACTGATGGGGTGGTGGATGAGTGGAAAAAAATATTAAGCGAAAGCAGGTCAGGACAATCAATCCTTTCCAAACATACTATCGTTCAAGAAAAACCACAATGGCCGGCTATCTACGTTATCTCTAAAGTTGAAAGCCGCACAAGGCAGACTCTATCATATAACTAGGTGGACGGTTCACGAACCAAGAGGGATGACAAAAAGCAAATTTTAAAAAAAATTTTTCTACACGTTCAAGTCTACTTATAGACTTGAGTGTATGGACTCCAGATAAAGAGCCATATCAAGTTTTAGAGGCGCACCAAATGCTGAATACAAACATATCCTTGTATACGGATAAGTAAATTGGGCCGAATTGCGTTAACGGGAAAGCCAACAATGGCATATGCTTTCGGCAGACAGAAGTAATAATATGTTTACAAAAACTGAATTTAGACTCAAGGAGGATCCAATGGTCAGCGATTCACTCGGCCGATAGAAGCGAACCACTACCGAATAGGAAAAATGTTATTATTTGGTATGAGCTCTAGAATAGCGTACAAAAAGCATTTTGCGACATTAAGTGTGCAGAAGCAAAGAAGAAAAAGAAGGTTTTGCACGCACCCATGGCACAAACTCTGTGTTAATTTCCTACTGGAGTCAAAACACGTCAAACGGACGGATTAATATTTAAAAAAATTTACGATCATCAGCATATATAAGAGAGACCATGTGTGCTTAAGGCAGGAGGTAAGGAACAGGAGGAGAAATATCATTTATAAAAAATGTAAACAAGATGGGTCCAAGACACTACTTGGGGAAGCACAGAAGGTGATGCCATGTAGGGCCTCTTGAATGAAAATTGCATTAACTACACACGATAGAACGCGAATCAAGGTTATGATTCGAAACCAAAAACCAGAAGGGATTGGTGGATCAAGCTGGGCTAGCTTTGCCCAAAGCGCATTATGACAAACCTTCAATCAACGGGCTATTAGCAAAAATCTGTCTAGATGGTGTCAACGTGTACGATTTTCAAGGGATTTATGAGAATTGCTTTAAAAAAAAAACTGATAAATCGTCACAGTAGATCTGCCATTCATAAAACCATGCTGGTGTTTTAAAACAACTATAAGACTAAAAAGAAATGTAAGTCGCTGTTGCAACTACACGTCAATAATTTTGGACCCATGCTTAGTTTTGCGATAGCTTCTATAATTTGCCTATTAGGGCTTTTTGACGAATTCTTTGAACGGCGTCACCAATCCGACTTCCCTGCCCTTAATAAAATGTTGCATGTCAGAGGCAAGCGGGATAGAGAATAGCAGTCTAAGGGCTCACAGAGCTCACTTCCACAAGCTTTAGGATAACGAGGAGGATTTCATCACTATCCGGAATGCTTGAAGAGTTAACATCACAACAAAACTGCAGTTATGTACATACTCGACACCATGCAGTTACCAAATGAATAACGTTGGTATTTTTTGAAAGAAGATAAGGAATCATGACAACTACAACCTGGGCTCAAGTTAAAAACTAAAAGAATTGAGAAACAGTTCAGCAATTGTGATGGCATCAGACTAAACAGTATGCGAGCCCTAAAGTCATCGAAGGACGGGATGGCTGAGCAACCCTTTTTAGCTCTACAAAATGACCAAAACGATTAGGCGTAAGTTTTGAAACTTGAATTCCACTTCAGTGATTTATTGATGTTAAAGAAATTTATTTAGAAATGCAAATTCACGTTATACGCTTGATAGCGCTCACAAATCAAAAAGTATTAGGGAAATAGCTATCTTTTAAAATATTTATTGCGAAGATTTTTTCACTTTTGTCAAGCAGCAGATCCAAGGTAACCGCGGGTTGTGGCTTTTTAATAGTGGAATTATTTGCTTTCAGCGTTAATAAATTTTAAAAACCAGGTCGTAAGCGCCCTCGAGATTCAATTGCGTAGATCTATCCCAATTAATGTTAAAAGGAATTTTAAGCTTATAATATTAGATGCGTAAAAGATTATGTTACTATTAGTGAAAAGAATGCGGGTAGATTAAAATTGATATGTCTCTAATGTAATAGAACTAGGTTCATGGTTGCAGACACAGGGAGTAAGCGGAGCCGGACAAAGTTTGGAAAATTATTTTCTATCGGACAAAACCCAAATCACGAATTTGTTGCAATTTATGAACACATTATTTTAATCTGCCAAAAACCCCATACTGAATTGTAATCTAGCAGAGCAATTCGTGCAGTAATGCACATTACAAGGGCGCATTGTTAAGAGTCATCCAATGGAGGCGAGCCCAACACCAGCTTCCAAGAGTAATCTCCTAAACACACAAAAACTTGAGAAGCTTTAATCCCAAAAGATGGAGGCCACTTTGCAATAGTGCTTCATACAATTCACAGTGGGCTATTTGGTGGAACATTAAGATGCACAAATAAAGAATGACCGTCAAATTGCACCGTAATATAATCGCAAGGCTGGTCGTAAAACTGGATCATTGTTGCTAAGATTTACTGAGCAACAGCGCAGAAGATACTGCCGCCCACAGCAACAAATAAACACCACCACCCCTCGAGCACTGTTGTGACCTTACAGTGTTCAGTCTTTCCGGAGGAAAAGAACAGAACAAAAGCAGAGGAAAAGACAACCAAGACATGGAAAGAGGAAACGAGGCTGGGTATCAAATATCAGACCGTCAAAGAAAATTAGGATTGAGCCAACGTCTCAACCACTACTCTTGGCTAGGACCCCGTCCAAAATCAGCATCAGCGGAAAAAAAGCCATACGAACATCATGCGGATTTGGTTCTCCGCCATGCAGCAACATTGTGGAAAAAATATCTCAAAGAACTCGTACTTGAATTATTGCTTACACCCAATGGCGCGTTAACAGATGTAGTGGCAAGTGAAAGTATTTAATGCTGTGTCTATGGTACATAAATACTGCGGGGACAGCAACGGAAGAAGTAACGAATAATGCGTCATTCACAAAATGGCTTAGCATAAACCAATACGTTGCTTATATAAGAGCAGCTCTATTAATAGCACACAAAGGTCAGCCAGACCAGCCGCAGCAGTTCACCCATAGCGAGGCATCGATGCGAGCGAAGAGTTATGATGGGTTAAGGCTAGTTAAATCACTGCAAAACTTAACAGATGATAGAGCAGCGAAAAAAGAGAGGGTGCCGATGAAAGAATCCACAGCCTCGAAAAGCATTATGGAACGCCGCAAAGGGCAAGCAGTGATAAACCCTGGTGTTGTGTTGTCCAAGCGACGATTGAGGTGCAGTTGAGCATGTTAGAGTGTTAGATAAGAAAGAAGCGGGGAAAAAAAAGTGAGAAAGGGAATGTGCAGTAGTAGTAGAAGGAAGAATTTAGAAGTAGGAAATGCGATAAATAAAATGAGAAGTAGATAATAGAAGTAGAAGAAGAAAGCGCGAAAAAAAAATTGATAAATTGTAAAAAATGTCCAAGTCAAGAGCGCACGAACGAGCGGGACTAGCTCTCGAGCAAATCGCGCGCGCAGTGGTATTGTTGTGTTGTTTCGCCAAGCAAGAGATGTGTGGATTTCCAGTGAGTAAGCAGCAACCTCAAAAACAACCGGTGGGCCGCCGAAAACTTACGGGGTTTTTTTTGCTGTTTTGAATGCAACCAAACTATGATGTTGAGGGGAATTGGTTGTGGTTGTGGATTGTCCGTTGGTGGTGGTCCAAGGTTTACCAAATAAACGGTGTTTTGTCTTCTTTATCAGGGGCCGCGCTAGATTCAAATATAGTGACTCTAACACAAGAGGCCAAAAGGAATGGTGATATCTAGTTGATAGTTGCTGTTCCGGAACTCCAAGACTTAAAGTTGACAAAGTGCAATAATCAGCGTCAGATCCCCCCTCTTCGACACTTGACAAGCTTAAAACATTTTTAGAGTATCAGATTGCACTTTAACTTTTCGGAGACGAATTTCAACACCGTCTTGGTTGCGTTGGCCAGCTGAAAATTTACCAAGTGTACAATATTCCAAGCTTGCTTAACCTCCAGCCCCTCCACCGCGGGAGCAATGCCAACCAACGCGCTTTTGGTGGTTTTAGCACGCTAGTGCGTTACGGCTCCGCACAGTGACAAAAATCGTCACCTGGATGAGGGATGAGAGGTGGCTCACTCTCGCGACAAACATTGAGTAGGTTCCATACCCTATTGCATTTACTTTTGTGAGCCGTAGCTGTGAAAAGAGTATCTGTTTGCTGAACCCAGCCCCATGGACTTATGAGTTTGTTAAGTTTAATCTTGTAGCGCTTTAAAGATTTATTGATATGATAAGTTTAAAGTAAAACAAAAAGACAAAGTCATGCAAGAACTTAATTAGCGATGAGGGGAACTACAATTTCGACTCAAATTATGCTAAAATCGCACGATGAGCGAGGGGTTAAAGGAGAATCGGTGAAGATACTATCAGCCAAATCCTAAACTTGCAACAGAAGGAAATAAGGACTGAATAAATGTTGTTATACGAAATAAGTAGGGCAACTAACAAAAGATTAGTGGCGGCGTAATCAACGATGGCCTAAAATCGGAAAGATTATTAGCCACCCAAAAATACAGCACAAATCAAGCTGTAAAAGCAATGACTAAAAATTTTTATTGATAGAGTTAAAACTCATCATGCAGGGCAGCACTTTTACAACATGAATGTGCTGCTATTTCAATAATTTGGTGACAGAGTTTGCACATGAAGAACTGGAAACACCTACAATGCTTCTAGTTACCAAAATTACTCGCACGTGGTGGAACCCGCGTGTAGAGGTAAATTACAGAGGCAGACCTTACAAGAGACGGCGGTATCAGGTACATAACACAACGGCTACAGCTACAACCATAGCAGAGCCAGAGGTAATTCTCGAGGCGGCACGTACAGAGGCGGCTCGTACAGAGCGCACCAAAATAGAGGTCTGCAACCACAACAAACCCTCGGTCCGAATTACACAAAAGTATCGGGAATGGAGAAAAGACAAACCAGGCAAACACCCCCCCTCTCTTCTTTCTTTAGCCAAACCAGCAGTAGTACACATACTTACTATAATAAATCTAAGTCTCAGCAGCATAATAAAATCAAAAAATCATGATAATAAATAAACCACTTACACTTCTGGATTGAACAGGAGCAAAGCTCACTTTTGAAAAAAAAACAATAATATAACACAAATATTAACCAAAATTTCCAAACTAAAATATATCCGGAATTGGCCAAGGAACAAACAGTCATGGGACAAGCCCCAATTGCCATCCTTTTCGATTTTTTTCAAATCAAACCAACGAAGTCACAGTAGTTCAAAAAACTGAATTTACCATACCAGGGCGATGGAAGTATTGGAATTAGACTAGAAGAAATGTTAATTGCATAATAGATACCAAATGATGAATCATCATGGAAACCAGGAAATCTAAACTATCAAATACAGCTACAAATTACACAATGATATTGATAATTCAATAATTTTTACCAGCAAGATCAGAACACCGTCAGAGGGGAAAAATCATGCTTCTGAACGTAGCGAAATCAATTCTGTATGAATACCAAACCCGGAACAAAAATACACCCTGGGGGGTTGGTAATAATAGCAAACGTATTGTTTAAAGGTAAAGTGTGCAATATCCCGCCATTTTCAACAATACAACCAATTTTTGTTAATTTTATGAAAACACATAAAAAATTCAAAATCGAAATATTTAAAATTCGAATCACCTAGAAGAACAATATGAAAAATTAAAACAAAAGCAGTACAGGAGAAACAAGAACCAACAGATTTTACGAAAAGTCATCAATAAACTTAACCTTACCAAGACCAATTCAGAACAAAGTTAGTTAACTCTGAATATGTACAAATCCAGGAGTGGACCATATTTGGTTTGATTAGGAACCCCATATCATGCAATAATTTTATTAAGCAAATTTTGAGATTAGCAGATATATAAATAAAACACCAGTTTCTGGAAAAATTTATAGAATGCTGATGAAACGAAAAAAACCAGCAATAAAACAGGACAGGTCGAAAAATTTAATAAAAATGGTTTTAGTGGGAGCCATCATTTATGGAATATAAGAAGCCACTCTCTTGGTACCAAGAAATCTCTCCCAAATTCCAAGGAGGGAAGAAAAAATGGCGTGTAGTAGTTGATTATCACCAAATAAATAAAAAAAAATTTGGCGATAAATTACCCACTGCCAGAGGAATAGAGAAGAATCTTAGACAATTAGGAGAGCACAATATTTTTCATGTCTCGATCTATGTCAGGATTTACCAAATAGAACTAGTGGGGAGTGAGAATATCTGAAAGAAATATAACATCATTTTCACGAACACGGTTTTTCTTATCGCTTCCCGCGATGTACCATATGGTCTTAAGGTTGCAACTTAAGTAACTCATTTAATTCGCGAATTATAATGATGAAACTCGCATTTTCTGCCTTGAGCCATCCCAAGCATTTTACTCTACATGGAGATGACCTTAGTAGTATTGCTGTTCAGAAACAGCACAATGTTTTAAAAATTTGTCAAATATCTTGACTTGGTAGGGAGAAAAACACAATTTAAAACTAAACCCAGCGAAATGTTCGTTTGCATGCACGAGTACCGATTCTGGGCATAAAATGAGACCATGATGTGAGAAAAGTGTGATCGTAGTAAAAACTATCCCAACCCCTACTGATGCGGATAGTGCACAGCCGTGTCGTCGCATTCTGTAATTATTACAGAAGATTATACAAAAACTTCGACAACACTCAGCATTTGACTAGATTGTGTCGAAAAGATGCAATTCGGAAGGACAAAAGGAAGGCGAAGAAGCATGTAAATACTAAAAAAGGCATTAATGAAACCAACATTTTACTGCAATACCCTGATTTCAATAAAGGAATTTGCATAAAACCACAGATGCAGTAAATATGCATGTGGCGCTGTACTACCAGAGTAAGCGGGGTACAATTACCATCGCATACGATTCTCGAGCTTCACGCAAGGAGGGAAGGGGGGAAAGCAAATTAATGCAACTACAGAGAGCGGAATTAGTGCAATCCATGGGACAAATTAAAACATTATTTTAGGACCATACGTTATGGAAGGGCAATTTTTTAGTGAAAAAAGACCATAGACCTTTACCTATTCTTTTTACTGAAGAATCCTACTCAAAATGCCTAGAATGAGACTAGATTTTAGAAAGAATATCAATTCACAGTAGAATACTCAAAGGGGAAGCTAACATGTAGCAGAGCTCTTCCAGAATATAACATTGACCAATTACTCAAATAATAGGAATATATAATGATGGTCTCCAACGCAGATCATCAAATCGACAGCAAAACATCTGCGCAGATTATGAAAAAATAACATTGCAAAAGCACGAACAAAAGAGCCCACTGAAGGTCTAAGAGATCAGTAGCAATCATGACCGTAAAGAACTTGTTGTGGAAGATAAAATTCAAAAGGTAAATCAAAGTGTTTTTAATAAAAAGGGAAAAAAAAAAAGGGAAAACAAAGAGAAAAGAATTATTTCACACTTTTCAATAATGATTTGTATCTACTGAAAGGTTCGCCTTAGGGTCCAATTCTTTCAAAGGCTTAATTCAGAAGCCGGAGTACATAAAATCGTTTAATTTACAGTTTGTCACAACTGGTGCAAACAAATCTTCGAGTTTGATCACTAATTGAATTTAAAAATAGGGCACACGAATGTTAAATACATTAAAAAGTATCGCTATCACGAACAACAGTGTACCACAAATAGCACAAAATGACGAAAGTCAAATTAACGCAAATGCTGTCCCGAAATATCATGGACGATCCTATAGAAGGAGGCCCATTCAATTCAGGGGGATTACGCCGAACCCTGGTTGAAAAATTTTATTTTCAAAAATATATAAACAAATAGGCGACGATCTGAAGCACAAAGGGGAATTTAAGTTTACGATTAGGAATGTTGCTCAAACCACAGAGGGCAAAAACAAAAACATGCTAGGAAATAGGAAACAAAACAGAAAGAAAGTTAGAGTCGCTACTATGATCAAAATTTTAAAAAAAAAAAAAAATTTAACAAAAAAAAACGGTTGGTAAACAGACATAGACCTAGAGGATGAGAATAGGAACTTTAGTATTACTAAACGAACTGCCACAGCTCACAAGCTGGAAGGAAAATAAAACGTATGGCCTTCGGTATTAAAGTAATTACAACATAGAAGATAGAAACAAACCATTAAAGATTAGAAGTAAAGAAGAATATACAAACACATAGTAGGTAATAAATTAAAAACAGAATTTACAATACTTTAGGAAACTAAATTAGCTCGAGCATCGAATTTAGTATACCTAATCAAAAAAAAAAAACAAGTAAGACGGCTCTAGTCGGGGGAGAGCCCGACTTAGAAGAGACCCTGAACGCGCAGTTGCAATACATATATTGAATTTATATAAGACGTTGGTAATACTGGGCTTAGCTTCCATCGATGAAGTCGCAATATCTCCGGTTATTGTTTCTCCAACCGATTTGGACCGACATTTTCAGAAAAGTTCTATCATTCTCCTCTACTGCAACCCGCATTTTTTAGATTTTTCCAACATCTCGATATATTTAATGGGTAACTTGATATTAGTGTGTATATCGGGAAAACCAGAATCGTTATGCGCTAATTTGAAGCAAACTTGTTTTCTGCTCATGGTTAAGCAGAACTTAACATACAAAATCAGAGGTCCTAGCGTCTTGTAGTCGCTGAGATCCCACGCGTTCATACAGACGGCAGACGGACCGACAGACGGGACAGACGGACCATGGCTAATAGCGTCTCGGCTGTTGATGCGGATCAAGACTATATATACTTAATAGGGTTCGGAGAGAGATGCTTCCTTCTTCCTGTTCGCATACTTTTGCACAACCACAAAACCATTATACCCTTATTTACCCATTGTTTATGGGTTAAAGGGTATTAAATTCTAAAAAAGGTCATTAAGGATTAAATAAATAAAAAATGTGTACTTCGTAAATATTTCTGAGGATGCCATACCTAAGTATGTATATGGCCACTAACAAAAAAATCTCCAAATTTTTACCATTTTGACAAACATTTTTCTTATTATTAGTACAATTAATGAAAAAAAAAAAAAAAATAAATATAATAATTAATAGTGAGTAATTATAAAATACTACATATATTCGTGATTTTTTCAAAAGGAGGGATATAGTAGTATGCACATATATGGAGAGTACATCTCTACTCAGTAACATTCCCATAATCTTGAACAGCAACACTTTGTTTGCTGCATCTAAACTAGACCAAAAACAACAACACTTGGTTCGTTTCTCTAACACCCAGCACATTTCAAGCGGCAATCGTAAACATGATTCGCATGAGAATGTGGCGGGACAAATTAAAGCCGCGAACAGCATTCTCATGCGTGGACCCCGAGCAATTATATATGTACATAACTTCCTCCACTCTCCAACTTATATACTGTATACATTCTGTCCGGCTCTGAGCGGGCTTCTCTGCCGAACGCACGCGTGCGCAGCGTCTTAGCTAAGCGATGGTAAAAACGCGTAACTTAGGGTAAGCTCCCCAGCCACTCTCCGCACCACACGGACCCGCTTAAATTTTTCCCGGAAAGGTATACGCTGTAGATTGTCCACCAGGCCGGAGCGAGGATAAAAACGCCGGACCGCAACTTGAGGAAACTCTTTCCGCTTTCCCTCCGCGCGTGTGTGTGCCGGGTGTGTGTGTGTGTGTGTGTAGATGCCGGTGCGTAGTGGGTGTAGATGCCGATGTGTGTGTAGAAGGCCGGCCTGCGCGTGCGTGCGTAAGCCTGGGTGTGTGGTGCCGGTGTGGGGGGGGTGGGGGGGTGTGTGTGTTTTTTTTTTTAGTCCTGGTAATCAATAATAAGAACCTACATTAAAACTATACAAAGAAAAACATCATAAGACAGTGTGCCAGCCTCTGCCGGGACCCGCCGAAGCGAGGCCATTGCTTCGCACAAACCAAGAAGCAATGCTTATGAAAAGCGAATCGCCCGTAAGCGTTCCAGACCCTCAGCTCGCCACGTCGAAAGAGCTGCAGAGTCCCGCAACACCGCCAGATCCATTTACCACCCTCCCTCTCTATCATACGATGCTCCACCAGGTTTATTGTTGGCGGAAAAGGCGGTCTGCTATGCCAATCAGGGTCGCCTCCACCTGCAGACCGTGCCTGGGCAAATTCGCCCACACTGGAAGAAAACTCAGGCACATCCCCCCTCCGTTACCATCTCGCACCAGCTACACTCGGAACTGGATCGTGCTTGAACCGCTTTCCGTAGCTCCTAAAGCAACCTTGTCCCGTGTAGCAGCTGGGTGAGGTTAGAAGAATGTGACTGACCCGTGCTTCCTGCTCGAGGCCTTCGCCGCACAATCGGGCTATCAATCGGTGCGTCCCAACGC
Source organism: Scaptomyza flava (assembly GCA_030179655.1). Lineage (NCBI taxonomy): Eukaryota > Metazoa > Arthropoda > Insecta > Diptera > Drosophilidae > Scaptomyza > Scaptomyza flava. The sequence goes on from JARNME010000404.1 coordinate 63,743,179, forward strand.
CCTTTTGGCGGCTAGTATGTCCAGTGCCGCTGCCAGGCCTCTAGGCTCCGCTCGCGCGGCCTGCCTTGCAGCCCCTAGCTGCTCTTCTCTCCGTTGGTGCTGCTGTCTCCAAAACAACGCGCAGCTTGCTACTGCAACCCTTTATGTAGGTGGCCATCCGAAGTGGCGCCGACCCAAATTGGAGCAGCAATACAGCACTATAGCTTTTCAGGCCGCCGGTGGAGGCAGCCGCCCGTTTGCTGTTGTTTAGGACCCCGCGAAGTAAGGCCATCAACCTCGCAGGGCTCGCACGGATTCAGCTGCCTGCCGATGCACGAAGGCCAGTGCTCGCCAACGTGTTTTAAGCGCCGCTTTTCGATGACCACACCAAGGTGATAGCGGATACAGTCCTTGGACGCGCATTTGTGGACGCCGTCCCACCGGGATATCCACGTACTCCCCCTTTTTTCGGCGGCTCGATGAAGCACCGCCTCCGTCGTGTTGGCAGCCAGTTGAAGACTCAACCAAGACGACAGAGCCACCGCGTCCCTGCAGTTCGAAGCACCAAAGCGCAGAGCTCTGTAAACGCTCGCCGTAGGTCCTTTAGGCGACAAGCCACCAGAGCGACGTCGTCCGCATATCAATAGCGCTTGCAAACCATCATACATCCTACATGATAGCCACAGGAGGAGGACCCAGGACAGATCACTTGTGGAACACGCTGCAGAAACGGCCGGACTCCTTCCCCACCCCTCATCCTGTATGGTAATGCAAGCCTACGGTTGTCAACGTAGTTCCTCACGATTTCGACTCGAGGTAAGTCTGGCACTCTAAACATCCCCAGGGACCATCCAAATTGTAGCTCCAATTCGCGGAGTTTAAAAAGCGTTTCTGGACGTTCAATGGGTCACTACGGAGGCAGTACTGCTTATTGCCCAAAGCGCCCCATGCGGGTGCCTGAGATCGCTTCTGAGGCTAGGCCGGACTACCGACCTGATGGCATGCGGTTAGTAGATCTCGCCCTCCTGAAGCCGAATTGGAGCGGTGATAATCCCCAGCATTCCTGCACGGCGTCAATCCAGCCTAGGCAGCTATGATCGCCTTCGAAGCCCTTGCCACCTGTTGTTCCAATGAGTGACAAACTAGGCCGGTAGTTTTAGGCTGAGGGTCATCAGGAGGCTTATCGGGCGTGGGCAGCAGGACGAGTTTCTGAACCTTCCACCTGTCCGGAAAAAGATGGCCCTTCCTCGCCAGGACACTTGGGGGAACCTCGGAGCAAACACATTCTGGCGGGGAGAATGATTGCTAGATGCAGCCACCTATTAGGGACCACCATCAGGGCCAGGATGCTTTATTGGCTGATAGCCTTCCGTCCTGCCCGGCCTTGGGGGGCATTGTCTTCCAAGAAACTGGAGAAGAAAACACTTTCATGGAGGGAAAAGCCGCGCCAGCTGACGGATAGAGCGGGTTCGCGCCCTGAGGAAACAGAGGTCGACACCAATTTCCTTCCAGCGCACTAGCTCCATGGCCGCGTTGTTAGTGGCCGTGGCTGGTGCCACGCTTGAAGAACCAGCTCGTGTAGGCTCTTCCCCAAGGGTCCCCTTGTCGGGCTGCGGGCACACCCGCATTAAGGAAAGCACTCCTTTTTGCTGGCGTTTGATGGTGTTTCCTTGAGCACTTTTTCGTGCGGCCCTTAAACTCAAGCGCATCGTAGCGCGTTTTCCCCGACCCTCGCTGTGGGGCGCCTCGCGGAAAGCGTCTTTCTCGATCTCAGGCAGGCTCGCCGAGCCTCAGCTATTTCATCGTGCCACCAAAACACGCTGGTGTGATGGCGTCTATATGCTTTCCTCTGGGGCCATACTCGCAGCGCACGACGGCTTCGGAGCGCTGGGGCCCATCTGTTCCACATATCCCTGCGACCGGTCCGCCTGCTTACCAATACTGGGCAATTGGACTCTGCGAACCTATTCGTGTTGAGCTGACTCAACCCGCGGATATGCTACACCAGGGCTGGGCCTTGCCGCACCCGCAAGCCTTTCTCCAACCGAAAAACCTGAATGGCCACGTGGTCGCTTCCAGTGTAGCAGTCACTTATGTACCACAACTGCCGAGCCGGGCGAAGTGCCACTGCTCCACATATGTGAGGTCAGATAAATTGACCCCAGCACGGCCGTTGTTTTAAAAGTGTTCTCTGAACCCAGGGTTGATTACGGCCACTGGTCGAGGGACGCAAACCGATGCCCCACAGGATGGTGACCCTGGCGTTCGTAGACGGCTGCCCCCCTCGGTTTTGAACCCGCGTTAAAAATCGCCAGACACTTATAACGGTTGCCTGCGACCCCTGGAGTCGTCCGCGATTTCCAATAAGCAACCGCTTCGAACTCGCCGATCCGTGAGGGGACTTGGCCGCTAAGTTAGCAGCTATAAAAGCCAGAGGGTTCTTCGAGTTTCGCACGTCACGAAGCAATCGGAGGAGGCTAGGAACGTGCGTAAGGGAGCCTGTAGGTCACCGCAGCCTCCACACGCAGCTGTCCCAGATCTGGCCGAAGCCCACAACCAGCATTAGCTCGGTTGCCCGGTGGTGCGGCTCGCTAAGCACTGCGACATCTATTTTTTTCATCCAAGATCGGCCTGGTCCAGTAAATGGCTTGGGCAGCTGACACAATGGTTGAGGTTGAGCTGACCAAGACTTTCAATTTCACCATGTTGGTTTGGTTGATAGCTTCCCTGGACGGCTGGACACCTGTCATGCCACAGTCGCGTGGGCAGTTCATTCGCTCTCCTTTTTCCTCGTGCATAGCAGCCATTTTGGTTGCTGGTTGCAGTCTCGTCGCAACCGTGTCCAGAACCTCCCGCACTTGTAGCAGCCTTGCTGTGGTCTGCGCCACTCTGGCAAGGGACCGCAATATGTCCCATACTCCAGGCACTTATAGCAGCGCCTGGCTGGAATTAGAGGCCTACTGCTGCACACCGCCCAGCTCAATGCGAATCTTCGACATCTCAACGAGGCCTAATCGATTTAGCCGCCGGAAGCCCCAGGGGTTTGCCCGTTTGAACGGGCCAGCCACTCGTCACGCACGCAGCGTCTTAACGACGTCAAATGTCCATTGTGGGTTTCTCTATCGCTGCCTGACCGCGACCGGGTGTGGTGTGGTGATGTGCCGGATGTGTGTGCGGGTTTGTCGCTTTGCCATGGGTGGACGTAGATGCATGCCCTTGTGTGTGTGCGTGTGTATATGCTGTGGTGTGGGTATAAGCCGGTTGTGTGGTTCTTACGCCGGGCGTTAGGGCCGTGTGTGGCCTGCTGGGTGTGTCACGTGAGCCTGGGTGGTGCGTTGCCCTGGGTAGTGTGCCGTGTGGGAGTGTGTGCCTGTGTGTGCGTGTGTGGTTTATTCTGCGTGTGGTGCCTGGGTGCATGCTGGTGGTCGATGCCGGGTGCCTGAGCGGGGTTATGCCGTGTGTGCCTGGGTGTACGCTGGTGCCGATGCCGTGGTGTGCGATGGGTGTGTGTGCTGGTTGTCCCCCGATGCCGGTGAGTGTGCGTGGTTTAAACTTTTCGGCTTCCACTCGTGTAAAATCACCACGTTGCTACCCATTCGCTAGCCGTTGTGGTGGTGCCTCGGCTGGCGGTCGTTGTGCCGGCCGGTGCTTGCCACCGATCGTGGACCTGTTGCGGCTTTTGCGTGTGCGGTGGCAAGCGGTTCGCACCCTGGGGTGTGTGGTTGTTGTAGAGCGACTACGCTTGTGTTTTTCCTCCCTGGTCTGCGTGTGTGGTTTGGCGCCGGTGCTGTCGCGCGTAACCGAGTATCGCAAGCTCGCTCCTCTCGAAAACTGATGTTTGCATTATTAGAATGCAATATCATTTTCCCAGCTTGTTTTTCTTCGTCTTCCACAGCTTTCATTCCCCCGGAACGGTCAAAATACCAACTCGTCCGCGCGGAGCAACGATTTTGCGTTTGCGTTTACGCAAATGTGCGCAGAGCACTAGTCTTGCGTTTACATTTACGCAAATGTGAGCGCAGGCAGTGATGTCATTTTTCCGCTTTTTTTTTTCCCGTCAGATTTGGATTTTTGAAAGTGCGATTGCGGGGACAATTTGAAAACCAGCGGGGCAGCGGGAATTCTAGATTTTTTTTGGTAGCCAAACTTCAACTGCTTTTGTAAGTTACTTCTGCTAACTTGAGGAGTTGGTTTTTTTAATTGAGTTTGGCGGGTGTTTTTTTTGAAATGGTTTTGAATATGTATTTCCATCGGTAAAGTATCGAATATTGACTTTATCGAATCCTTTCCCCTCCAAATTATTCGCACCTAAATTGGCGCGTCTTCCATCGCTCACCTTGTGAAATTCGTTTGCGAAAAGAAAATTAAAATAATTGACGATGCCCACACAAGACGTGATCTAAACAAAAAAGTCCGACGGATGTCTGGCTGCAGAGCACGGCGTTTAAGGAGGGTGGACGAGGGAAGGGATCCCCCCGTCACTTAACGTCGGGGTATTATTTTGCCAGTTATTGTAAATGCAGCCCTAACTGCAAAAATTATAGTGATTTGGCGGGCACATAGTGCTATGAAAAAGCCCACCAGCTCAATGAAAGGCTTCTGTGCCAAAAGAAATAAAAATTAAATGTTGTTCTATTGCCTACACAAACACCATTGAGTCAGGAGGCCGGCGCTTTTGCTCTTATTTGTTTTGCCTCAGCATAGCGCAATCGCCTCCTGTGAATCAGTTCAGTGGAACTTTGTGCCAAAAAAAAAAGTTGTAATGACCAGCAACACCGCGGTGCGAAAAATGAATAAAGCTCCACCGCACCACAATGCCATAATATATTATTAAAATGCATTGGCGCTCCCACTTTTGAACGAACGACCTCCATAAGGACATTGGCGGCCTCCAAATTTAGTTTCCCTTTTGGACGAAACCCCGATGTTAGCGGTACAAAAGTACTGGTGAGATGAGATAATAATCTACCAAAATAGATATGTAAATATATTATATATTAATGATCAATTTTTAATTAATTCTCATATGAATTATATTATATATTACATATATTGGACATTCCTTCCGACTATAAAACTAATACACTTGGTTTAATTAGCGTACTTTAAATGTCTCTACATCTGTATTATACATTCAACAATTAATGTGTAGAGGTGTGGTCATTACCATACTTCTCTATAGAAACGTGGAGTGAGTAGTTTCTACATTTTAAGCTTAGTTTAACGATTAGAAGGCGTTGGGGACACCGATTGTCCGTCGCAGACGGGTCTCCAGACAGGATGTTAAAGCGTTGTGAAACGAAGATATTAAAGAAATTAATCGGCATTGGAACAGATAACGCAAGTGTAATGATTGGGAACAAGAAACAGCCGTTTACACACAATGAAGAAGGCCTGCACCATCTCGTATTACTAATTCAAGTGACGTTTGTCATTCGGTGCCAATTGGCTCTGTAAACTTACGATTGTACGCAGTTCTTTCCAGACGATTTGGGCCTTTCTGACTTACAGAACCTATAATTGGTTTTCTGAAAAGCGTCGATTCGCCAATCTTTCTATAAACAAAATATCGAGTGGTATTGATAACCGCAAAAGGTATATATGTACAAATAATTTAGATTCTGTTTCTATGTGTTCCTAGTCAACCTTTTTATGTATTAATATTTCTGAATCGATCCAAAATATTAGTTTCTACTAATGCCAAGTGATGTTTCCCATAGAAAGTGTTTAATGTATGTCGAAGTGATTGTCCCAAATATTGGTATTATAAAAATATTAATTAGCGTATTTTTTACCAAAAGGCTCCTCTTAAAATTCCAAGGGTTTGTGACACTAAGATGGTTTGTCTGTTGTGAAATGGCAGATACACGGATTTGGACCAGTGTCATGAGCTTAAAAACTCATTTTGGAATTGCTGCTTGCTACGAATGAAAAAGGCAAAACTGCTAAAATCCTGTATGAATCGTTCTGTGACAACAAAATCCATTTGTACTTGCTGTTTTTGAAGCCACTATGCAAGATATGCAACAAATCAAACAAACTGCTTTCAAAGCAATTCGGGTAATGCGACGAAGCTTTTAAATGATCTAATATTCGCTATCAGATAATTAAGACAAAAATAATTCCTGCTGATAGTGAAGTAGACTTATTAATGAGCCGATGATTTTGAAAACACGTCAAAACCGATTTATACCTCGGCTATGACTTTGAAAAAGAAATCAAAGCATTGAAAATAGCATCCTTCGAAGAAAAAGAAATAAGAGAATGCTGTACTGGTTTTGTAGTAAAGCTGGCCAAACAGTTGAAGCAAAGGTACAAATATTTTTATTTTATTAATTTGTTGTAACAAATACATTTTTATTCAAATTTCAGGTTGCCGGACAATTTTAATACATTGAAACAGATTGATGCTCTTTCTGTTGAAAATATTTGAAAATTAAAAAAAACAGCATCAGTCCAATCGTGGAGTACGGTGGTACTCCCAACATTGATCAAATTGAACGGCAGTACAATGACTTACTCTTGTACAGTGGGAAATGTCGATGACACTGTCAAGTTCTGGAATGAAGTTTTAAAAAATACCGGGATTGCTGGCGGAAACTGCCGATTTTATGAATTGGCTTTAGTGCTCTGCAAATGCTGTCCATTGCCTTGGTTCGAATGCCGAAGTCGAGCGCGTTTTTAGCCAAGTGAGTTTGGTAAAAACAAAAACTCGAAACAGGATTAACGTTGAAACGTTAAACGCCATTTAGTATAAGGTCCGTATTTAAATTTATTTTAAATTATAAATTAATTTACTTAAAATTAAGGTACGGACTGAGCCGGCACAATAAGTGCTGTTTTGACTATCCACTACCACCCAGCTGCCTAAACACAATAGTACAAAGAGACTATTCTCCGAGCGATGATACAGAAAGCATTGACGAGTATTAACTATACTATAATTTTCGTTTAATGGAATTGATGTACATAATAAGTAAATATAATTTTTGGTTATATAAGAAGTTGTCTTTATAAGAAATCAAAACATCAGCTTTTTTCTTAACTTGTTTTTCCTCAGATTTCGCTTTTTTTAGCTTTTGTCAGAAAAATATGCATGCGCAAGTATAACAGAAACGACGTCACGAACGAAAAACATAAATGTGCGGTAGCTGATCGCTACCTCACAATGGTAAATTAAAGACACTTATTTGTGGCAAATAACATTAAAAAATCGTACATTTAGGTACATAATTGCATGGTCGAGCAGTGGACAGTTTGTTGTAAATTAACAAAGTTATTGCAGCAAACCTTTTTTATAAGGTAGCAGCTTTGCGGTGTTTGTTAGGGTGTGTGAACGCCTACAGTAAGAAGAAGAACTTAATTTATGGAATTCTTTGTGCCGCGTAAAATGTAAGTTGAATAAAAATTGCATTTAATTTTTTTGTATGCATTTATTTTATTTTGGACCATAGGGGAAAACGTCGTTCACCACAACAGGACGAAATATTCACGAAAAACGTAGAACAGCGATTCAAGCAAGCTATCACGGCAGGGATGTCAAGCAACATTAGTTACTTGGCGGGCAAATATTAAATATTAATTTTGTATAAGAATTACAAGAGATATGACCTAACATATTTTTATTTTACCATTATTAAATATAACCCTAATGCCCTGTGGCCAACCTGAAAACAATGACAAAAATAGCAAATACATATTAGGCAATTTTTATTTTTTAAAGGTAGCACTGGCCATTTCGGTTTACGTATTTTCTCTGAAAATTTTACCGAAAAATAAAATCTCCCAAATTTCTGGCACACCTACGGTTTTGTTTTAGAGATTGAAAACCTGCTCGAGCCAAAATCTCTAGAGATATCTGGCACACCCCTGTTTATACATGAATATTCTTTCAAGTCACGAATATAATTTAATGCTAGAATATGCTATATCAACTTTGAAAACTAGATTAATAGCTATAAGTACTCGCAAATACTATAAGCTATTTCATGTTCAACTATGCTAGCTCTTGCCTGAAATAAGCTATCATGGCAACGCTGGGGGCATACGTAAATGAATTCATAATTTCTGGGTGCTTGTAAAATAGTGCTTACTCTTACATATATTGTTTGATGTGAATTTATTAAATGTATATATAAAGAAATTTTAATGTTATCATCATCATAGATACTATAATTCAATATATTAATCATACGGCAAAATTTTTAAACTATTATTTCAGAAGTGGTTCTTAATACATAAATAAGAAAGTCACTTTAATATATACACCCGGTTAAATACATCATATCATACAAACTGAGGCTGGTTCTTGTACACTCAATGCATACAAATAAGCATTAATGCTTGGATGCGAACTCACATTCATGCAACGATGTTCAAATTTTCAGAGTCCCACCCCAAAACTAACAAACCCTACATGAATATCAAAACACGTAAATCAAATACGCAATACAAAACGCGGAGCTGCGTGGATCAACCGTCTCAGTCGAATGCCTCTCTGCATCTATCGCAAAACTAACATAATGCAGAGCGCGCAGTCGGCTCAACCCGAACTCCTCTGTGGGTTCCGCCGTGCAAATGAACAGCAAAGTAAGAGCGAAAGCTCGAAGTACGAAGTGATTGCTCTAGAATCTCTAAACACTGTGTTCTTACGATTTTACTTCTTCAAATCAAGATAAAATTTGTGTCTGTATGTGTCTAATGGAAACCGGTAGAGTTATAAATACTTGAAATAACTTGATCCAATCTGCAGACTGAGTCTTAATTTTTTGTTTATTTAGCCGTTATTCCATTTCATCACTTCTCCGATTGCTGCCTGTTCATGGCATGAACAGTGCTGCATTTTTTCCAGAGCTAATAAAGCTAGATCAGTAAAAATAAAAGCCAAAAAGCGAAATCTCAAAGAAAACAAGTATAATAAGCTGATTTTTATATAATATTTTTTTCATTCATTTCAATTAATTTTGTAAGGAAACGTTGAATTCGGACGCAACCGACTGCAGCATACTCGATACCGTATTAAAACCGGTAAAAAGAGGCCTGATTGCAAAGGGGTACGGATGCGGCAGGGAGTACGCTGCCTTAAGATTATCCAATGCAGATGGGGATGCCACCAGCTATCTTCCTTCCAAATTTGGTGACTCTAGCTCAAAGTTTGTAATAGGTGGAAAGGGGGGCTGGGGGCTGATTGGATGGGGTGTGGCATCCAAATTTTTGATGCAGATCTTTGTGAAATGTCAATTGCTATCTTCATACCAAATTTGGTGACCTAGCTCAAAGTTTGTAAGAGGTGTGGATATGGGGTCTGGAGAGGAATGGGTAGTATCGGTAGGCGCGGCATCCAAAGTTTTTATGCAGTTTTGGGGGGGTCATCAGTACCTATCTTGGCACCAAATTTGGTGGCTTTAGCTCAAAACTGTGGGAGATATAGGCATTTTTGACTTTAAAATGCGGGGGGGCTGGTGGCGGAATCGGTGGGCGTGGCTCCAAAATTTTTGATGCAGTTTTTTGGGGGTTGCTAGTAGCTATCTGCTCACCAAAGCTAGCTTATAGGATGTGCGAATATGTGGATTTATCGGTTTTGAGCTATCGAATCTATCGATTTGCCAGCCCCCAGTTCTCGTAGAACCCCAATCTTGACACTTTAATTTACTATGCCATAAATAAAGATGATTGCAAAGTTTCAGTTTCTTGCTTGAAGGGTGTGGAAAAAACTTGCACACATACGGACGGACAGATGACATACACCATGACGAACATTGCACAAAACCAATATACTCTTTACCTTCGGTAACGAGTATAAAAATGATACAGAAGTTGAAAACGTGTTGCAAAATACAAGCTATTTTCTGGTATATTTTTCGTGTAATTTTGTGCTTTAAGGCCTATACGCATGAGCCCCGTACAGTTCCCGTACCGTATACATGAGTTTTACGACCGTAACAACAAGTGATGAAAAAATCGGGTGCATGCAATAACGCCTAGTGCAATAACGCCTGCAGGCCCCCGAAAAAATCACATATTGTGGCGGTAGGTTAATTACTTTCTCTTAATAATCGGAAATGCAGCTGTGTTTTGTATACTTTAATTCAAAATAATGATTCATGACCAACGCGCTCTTCTTTTGTGTTTGAGTACAACTAACGCCCTGCTGCTGGCGGTTGTGAAAAAAGCAGGCTGCAAAACCAAAAGCATTTTAGTGAACCCATATTTGATGGGCAGAGCTGAGTTACTAAAAATTTTGCTAAACATAACCGAAACCACTCAAAAGACTCCGTTATCCGTTAAATGTTAATGTAGGCTCTTGACCGTTGCTTGTTGCTTTTTTAACAATCGTAAATAGCTGCTAAAAGCTATTTACTGCCGTAAACATTTTAACATAACATTTTAACATTTTCATTGTCCAACACTACCGTACCAGCAGTAGCGAACAGCACTGCATACCTAAAATGTAAGTACGGTACTGACGCTGTACGAGACCAATTTTTTTAATATGAAGTTTTTGCTGTACGGGAGCTGTACAGGCTTCTGCGTACAGGCTGTAGGTGCTAAATCAAACAAACAGCTGTTCATTGTGAAACGGCGCTAAAAGTAATTAGGGTTGGTTTGCTAATTTTCTTAAATAAACCAGTTTTTGGGATGCTGTCCGTGCTAGGAGTGATGCTTTCACGCTTATAAAGGGCAATTTTTAAATTTATTTATTTATTGCAAGCAGCAATTAAATATCACATATGGCAAACTCAGATCAAACGATAGCGAACAGCTGATTGTGCAAAGTTATCAGACTTGTTTTGTTCAATTGGGTGTTCACGACAGCGGTGTTGCAAAGTTACACTTTTGCACATTTGCAACACAAAGTGAACACGCTAATTGTTTATCCAAAGTTTTGGATTAGGTTTTAGAACAGCTAGCAACTAATAACATATTTTTTTGTTTGAATAAATTAAATTGGGAGTGACTAAACAATTTTTGTATTGTTTCATTATACGTAGCGATGCACGTACCGGGCCGCTACCCTGCAGTCCGAATAATCAATGAATCAACTGTTCATTCATCGATCCATTTTCATCACCACTGCCTCTCGCCTGGATTCCTACGCGTGTAAAATATCGGTGAATTTAACATTTGCATGTCATTGGACGGTATGTATTGCTCCCGATCCGCATTCCTTTCACCCATTCGCGAATCGATTCGTTCTACCCATTCGCTCGATTCGATTCTTCTGTTATTCTAAGTAATTGATTTAAAAATAAATTTGTGGCGTATACTTTTTTTTAATTTGAAAAATTTTAAATTAATTTATTTTTTTTAATCAACAAATATTGCTTCATATTTTCGTAGCCTTATTAATCCTATTATTTTGAAGCTGCATTGCCCTACGCAGCTGCTTCTCTGCCGGTGTAGTTTGGCATCCGACAGAACATATTTGAGTTTATCTCCACCAACAAGAATGTATTCAGATAAAGCAACCAAACAGCGAAACTCCAACCTTCAATTGGGAGCCTCTAGCCTGGCTACCACTCTTTCTGAGAGCGCCTTTCGTGCTTTTCTCGTGTTTCGTGTGTCAATCGTTATCCACTTCTCTTGCTAACTTTGCTACGACATGTTTGTTGATAGCACAACTAGCCAGCAATATTGTGTGTATGCGCCCGTATGCAAGCGATTTTGCAGCGCGCAATCCCAGGCTGATCGCCTGTTATCACATGCTTATGAGCGTGTGTATTCTTCATATGATCATATGGTAAGCCTCCTTCCTTTTCGTTTTGTTACCAAGCTGTAAAGCATCAATACACAAATGTGTATTCTTATCACATACATATATTTTTATATGAATTGTAAAGTATTTATATGTATTCCTATCGATTGTCTGTGTTATGTTAATATATCCCGATAAGGTATCGATGTTAGTATTAAGATTTATCAGAAAAGTGTGGTTCGGCCACACTGATCTTGCTTCTGTCTTTTTTTTCCGGTGAACCTTATGCGAACCGCGCGCAATTATTAACACTAGAAAATAATCTTTTAATATGTTTTGGTGGACCTGGGCTTTGAAGTGATTTTTGTTTGGGCTGGGTATCATACATACATTCTTATTGCTTCTTTTCACTTTTCACTTTGCACAAATCGCGCATGCATCACCCCACATAACGATGACACTATCGATTAGAATACCAATTCACGATCAGATTGATTGAGTTTACGTTACAATCGGCTGTAAATGATTAAACTCCGGTATGTAAAGGCCTATTTACTCTTGACTTAACTTAACTTAACTTAACGTAAGAGTCAGCTGACTCAATCTGCCTTATGGCTGTCAATGTTAGCGTTTACTCTCAACTTAACGTAACTTAACTTAATTCTGAACCTGCAGGTTGCAGATTCTTACGTTAAGTTCTTAACTTGAACAGTGGTGATTATGTGTAAATCAAACAGCTGATCAAAAACTGTGCTGCAAAACGTTAAGCGCCGTTTACAAATTCAATATTGAAATGGATGAGCATAATCTTATAAATTTAGTTGAAAATCATAGTTTATTTATGATAAAAAGTCAATAGACTTTAAAATGACATTAAAAAAAGAGCAGTTTGGACTGCAACTGTCAAAAAACTTGGTAGCAACGTTGTATTCAAATGCGCCAACGAGCGGTCAATATATTTTATTTTGTTTAACAGCACTGCTTACATAATTAAACAGCACTGACACACTGATTTCTTACGTTAAGTTAAGTTGAGAGTAAACGCATACATTCCTTAAGTTAAGTTACGTTAAGTTAAGTCAAGAGTAATAGGCCTTAAGCTGTGGTACACTTTATATGTATGAGATATATCTTTCAAGTCAGGAATATAATTTAATGCTAGAATATGCTATATCAACTTTGAAAAATGCTAGATCAACTACGCTAGATCTTGCCTGAAATAAGCTATCATGGCAACGGTGGTGGGCATACGTAAATGAATTTATAAATTTCTGGGTGCTTGTAAATATGCTTACTCTTACATAGATTGTTTTGATGTGAATTTTTTAAATGTATATATAAAAGAAATTTTAATGTTATCATCAGTCATAGATACTATAATTCAATATATTAATAATACGGCAAAATTTTTAAACTATTATTTCATAATTGGTTCTTAATACATAAAATAAGAAAGTCACTTTAATATATACACCGGTTTAAATACAATCTCAGTCGAATGCCTCTCTGCATCTAATCGCAAACTAAAATAATGCGAGAGCGCGCAGTCGGCTCAACAGCCGAACTCCTCTGTGGGTTCCGCCGTGCAAATGAACAGCAAAAGTAGAGCGAAAGCTCGAAGTACGAAGTGATTGCTCTAGAATCTCTAAACACTGTGTTCTTACGAATTTTACTTCTTCAAAATCAAGATAAAATTTGTGTCTGTATGTGTCTAATGGAAACCGGTAGAGTTATAAATAACTTGAAATAAACTTGATCCAATCTGCAGACTGAGTCTTAATTTTTTTGTTTATTTAGCCGTTATTCCATTTTCATCACTTCTCCGATTGCTGCCTGTTCATGGCATGAACAGTGCTGCATTTTTTCCAGAGCTAATAAAGCTAGATCAGTAAAAAATAAAAGCCAAAAAAGCGAAATCTCAAAGAAAACAGATAATAAATAAGCTGATTTTTATATATATTATTTTTTTCATTCATTCAATTTAATTTTTGTAAGGAAACGTTGAATTCGGACGCAACCGACTGCAGCATACTCGATACCAGTATTAAAACCGGTAAAAAGAGGCCTGATTGCAAAGGGGTACGGATGCGGCAGGGGAGTACGCTGCCTTAAAGATTATCCAATGCAGATGGGGATGCCACCAGCTATCTTCCTTCCAAATTTGGTGACTCTAGCTCAAAGTTTGTAATAGGTGGGAAAGGGGGGCTGGGGGCTGATTGGATGGGTGTGGCATCCAAATTTCTGATGCAGATCTTTGTGAAATGTCAATGCTATCTTCATACCAAATTTGGTGACTCTAGCTCAAAGTTTGTAAGAGGTGTGGATATGGGGTCTGGAGAGGAATGGGTGGGCGTAGCTCACCTTTGATGCTGATTTTTGGGGGTCGTTACCAGCTATCTTCCAACCAAATTTGGTGGCTCTAGCCTCACAACTCTGGAAGATACACGCATTCCCGTTTTTGACGAAGCGTTAGGGTGGATGATGGAGGCTAGGGCAGTATCGGTAGGCGTGGCATCCAAAGTTTTGAAGCAGATCTATGAGGAATGTCAATTGCTATCTTCATACCAATTTGGTGACTCTAGCTCAAAGTTTGTAAGAGGTGTGGATATGGGCTCTGGAGAGGAATGGGTGGGCGTAGCTCACCTTTGATGCTGATTTTTGGGGTCGTTACCAGCTATCTTCTTACCAAATTTGGTGGCTCTAGCTTCAAAACTCTGGAAAATACACGCACTCCCGTTTTTGACGAAGCGTTGGGGTGGATGGGGGCGGCTAGGGTAGTATCGGTAGGCGCGGCATCCAAAGTTTTTATGCAGTTTTTGGGGGGTCATCAGTACCTATCTTGGCACCAAATTTGGTGGCTTTAGCTCAAAAACTGTGGGAGATATAGGCATTTTTGACTTTAAATGCGGGGGGGCTGGTGGCGGAATCGGTGGGCGTGGCTCCAAAATTTTTGATGTAGTTTTTTGGGGGTTGCTAGTATCTATCTGCTCACCAAAGCTAGCTTATAGGATGTGCGAAATATGTGGATTTATCGGTTTTGAGCTATCGAATCTATCGATTTGCCAGCCCCAGTTCTCGTAGAACCCCAATCTTGACACTTTAATTTACTATGCCATAAATAAAGATGATTGCAAAGTTTCAAGTTTCTTGCTTGAAGGGTGTGGAAAAAACTTGCACACATACGGACGGACAGATGGACATACACCATGACGAACATTGCACAAAACCAATATACTCTTTACCTTCGGTAACGAGTATAAAAATGATACAGAAGTGAAAACGTGTTGCAAAATACAAGCTATTTTCTGGTATATTTTTCGTGTAATTTTGTGCCTTAAGGCCTATACGCATGAGCCCCGTACAGTTCCCGTACCGTATACATGAGTTTTACGACCGTAACAACAAGTGATGAAAAAATCGGGTGCATGCAATAACGCCTAGTGCAATAACGCCTGCAGGCCCCCGAAAAAATCACATATTGTGGCGGTAGGTTAATTACTTTCTCTTAATAAATCGGAAATGCAGCTGTGTTTTGTATACTTTAATTCAAAATAATGATTCATGACCAACGCGCTCTTCTTTTGTGTTTGAGTACAACTAACGCCCTGCTGCTGGCGGTTGTGAAAAAAGCAGGCTGCAAAACCAAAAAGCATTTTAGTGAACCCATATTTGATGGGCAGAGCTGAGATTACTAAAAATTTTGCTAAACATAACCGAAACCACTCAAAAGACTCCGTTATCCGTTAAATGTTAATGTAGGCTCTTGACCGTTGCTTATTGCTTTTTTACAATCGTAAATAGCTGCTAAAAGCTATTTACTGCCGTAAACATTTTAACATAACATTTTAACATTTTCATTGTCCAACACTACCGTACCAGCAGTAGCGAACAGCACTGCATACCTAAAATGTAAGTACGGTACTGACGCTGTACGAGACCAATTTTTTTAATATGAAGTTTTTGCTGTACGGGAGCTGTACAGGCTTCTGCGTACAGGCCTGTAGGTGCTAAATCAAAACAAACAGCTGTTCATTGTGAAACGGCGCTAAAAGTAAATTAGGGTTGGTTTGCTAATTTTCTTAAATAAACCAGTTTTTGGGATGCTGTCCGTGCTAGGAGTGATGCTTTCACGCTTATAAAGGGCAATTTTTAAATTTATTTATTTATTGCAAGCAGCAAATTAAATATCACATATGGCAAACTCAGATCAAACGATAGCGAACAGCTGATTGTGCAAAGTTATCAGACTTGTTTTGTTCAATTGGGTGTTCACGACAGCGGTGTTGCAAAGTTACACTTTTGCACATTTGCAACACAAAGTGAACACGCTAATTGTTTATCCAAAAGTTTTGGATTAGGTTTTAGAACAGCTAGCAACTAATAACATATTTTTTTGTTTGAATAAATTAAATTGGGAGTGACTAAACAATTTTTGTATTGTTTCAATTATAGCGTGTTTACACTGCTCAGTTATTCTCAGTTATTACCATTTTGAGTAACTGAGCTTCAGTTTGCGTGTATTTCTCCATAAGGAAATTTACTGCAGTAAACTGTCAGTAAATATTAACTGAGAATAACTGGGCATCGACTATCGTACTTTTCGATGACTATCGCTGAAATAACGCTGTTAATATGTTAACATAGTGTTAAAATAGCCAAAACAGCTGAGTAATTGAGCAAAGGTAAGCGCAAAATTTATATTTATTTTAAAAATTATTTAAAACAATTAGATTTTAGATGGATCACGAAAAAATGTAATTGGAGCCCAACCTACACTGCTGTTTGAGCTGTGGGAGGAGAATTATATAGGGTTGAGGGGGTTGCAGCGGAACTCGCATATATATTCGAGGATGGCGGAGTCTTTAAAGGAGGCCGGATTGGAAAGTGCCGAATGTTCGTCAGTCCGGTACAAAATAGAAAATTTGACGAAAAAATATAAGTAAGATATGCATTTTAATAATCACATATATATAGTTCAATAATGCTATTTTTTTTGTAGACAAGAGTTGAAAGCACAGGGCGTGTCTGGCGGTGCCCCATCTAAGTGGGAGCATTTTGAAAAAGTGCACAAGATTCTTCACCAGAACAAAACCATTCACATTGAGGGAACGGTGCACGAATCTACTGGTAGGAGACTTTAAGTTTAAAATCAGACTCATTTATTAAGTTCAACTTGTTTAGATCCCATTGATGCGCCTGAGGAGGAGGTGCCTTAGCTTATTCTTGATGAGTCGATGCCAAGCTCATCTATGGAGATGGAGCGCTCATCAGCAGACCGTTCGTCCGTTGAGCGCGCATCGCCAGGGCCCAGCCAACGTCCAGCTAAGCGACGGAAAACCTGCAGCAACTCATCAATGTCCGCTTTTGAAATGGCAATAGTGGAAAGCCATAAAGAATCACTAGAAATGATGCGGAGTGTACAGGACTCTATAATGGATGTGGGCAATAGCATCAAAGAAGCGCTTAGCGCACTAAACGAAAGTTTAAAAAAATAATTAATAAATAAAATAAATATTAAAAGTGAAATGCTTTATTGATGATTAAGGTATTCCCCAATAGCATTTCTTATTGTTCTAGCTTCTTCATTGAAGTCATTTACTACATTAAAGTGCTGTGGTTGTGGCAATTCATTTGTGACTTGTTTCCAGGAATCTGAAATGTATGAATTTTTTTCATTTAAAAAGTTGTGGAGGATGCAGGCAGCCATAACTATTTGTGAAGCGTTGTCATGCTTGTAATTGTATATATACTTACAAATGACCACTCAATTGGACTCTTACGTTTTCTGCTTTTCGCAACGTATGCGGCCACCGTATTAAGACTTTTATTGCTTTCATGAATCAAAAGCAGCAAAGATTGCAGGCATTGCAAGTATGCTATTAAAATTGGCAATAAAGCTTTTAAATATTCAATTTGATTCATTTTCTGCACTTTTAATCAACAACTCAAATCAAACAGCTGATTTATTTACTGAACTCTCAGTAACTGAACAATGGAAACAGGATTGGTAAATGACCGATAAATTTTACTGTAACTGAACAGTGGAAAGACCCTATTATACGTAGCGATGCACGTACCGGGCCGCTACCCTGCAGTCCGAATAATCAATGAATCAACTGTTCATTCATCGATCCATTTTCATCACCACTGCCTCTCGCCTGGATTCCTACGCGTGTAAATATCGGTGAATTTAACATTTGCATGTCATTGGACGGTATGAATTGCTCCCGATCCGCATTCCTTTCACCCATTCGCGAATCTATTCGTTCTACCCATTCGCTCGATTCGGTTCTTCTGTTATTCTAAGTAATTGATTTAAAATAATTTGTGGCGTATACTTTTTTTTTAATTTGAAAAATTTTAAATTAATTTATTTTTTTTAATCAACAAATATTGCTTCATATTTTCGTAGCCTTATTAATCCTATTATTTTGAAGCTGCATTGCCCTACGCAGCTGCTTCTCTGCCGGTGTAGTTTGGCATCCGACAGAACATATTTGAGTTTATCTCCACCAACAAGAATGTATTCAGATAAAGCAACCAAACAGCGAAACTCCAACCTTCAATTGGGAGCCTCTAGCCTGGCTACCACTCTTTCTGAGAGCGCCTTTCGTGCTTTTCTCGTGTTTCGTGTGTCAATCGTTATCCACTTCTCTTGCTAACTTTGCTACGACATGTTTGTTGATAGCACAACTAGCCAGCAATATTGTGTGTATGCGCCCGTATGCAAGCGATTTTGCAGCGCGCAATCCCAGGCTGATCGCCTGTTATCACATGCTTATGAGCGTGTGTATTCTTCATATGATCATATGGTAAGCCTCCTTCCTTTTCGTTTTTGTTACCAAGCTGTAAAGCATCAATACACAAATGTGTATTCTTATCAACATACATATATTTTTATATGAATTGTAAAGTATTTATATGTATTCCTATCGATTGTCTGTGTTATGTTAATATATCCCGATAAGGTATCGATGTTAGTATTAAGATTTATCAGAAAAGTGTGGTTCGGCCACACTGATCTTGCTTCTGTCTTTTTTTTCCGGTGAACCTTATGCGAACCGCGCGCAATTATTAACACTAGAAAATAATCTTTTAATATGTTTTGGTGGACCTGGGCTTTGAAGTGATTTTTGTTTGGGCTGGGTATCATACATACATTCTTATTGCTTCTTTTCACTTTTCACTTTGCACAAAATCGCGCATGCATCACCCCACATAACGATGACACTATCGATTAGAATACCAATTCACGATCAGATTGATTGAGTTTACGTTACAATCGGCTGTAAATGATTAAACTCCGGTATGTAAAGGCCTATTTACTCTTGACTTAACTTAACTTAACTTAACGTAAGAGTCAGCTGACTCAATCTGCTGTCAATGTTAGCGTTTACTCTCAACTTAACGTAACTTAACTTAATTCTGAACCTGCAGGTTGCAGATTCTTACGTTAAGTTCTTAACTTGAACAGTGGTGATTAATGTGTAAATCAAACAGCTGATCAAAAACTGTGCTGCAAAACGTTAAGCGCCGTTTACAAATTCAAATATTGAAATGGATGAGCATAATCTTATAAATTTAGTTGAAAATCATAGTTTAATTTATGATAAAAAGTCAATAGACTTTAAAAATGACATTAAAAAAAGAGCAGTTTGGACTGCAACTGTCAAAAAACTTGGTAGCAACGTTGTATTCAAAATGCGCCAACGAGCGGTCAATATATTTTATTTTGTTTAACAGCACTGCTTACATAATTAAACAGCACTGACACACTGATTTCTTACGTTAAGTTAAGTTGAGAGTAAACGCATACATTCCTTAAGTTAAGTTACGTTAAGTTAAGTCAAGAGTAAATAGGCCTTAAGCTGTGGTACACTTTATATGTATGAGATATATCTTTCAAGTCACGAATATAATTTAATGCTAGAATATGCTATATCAACTTTGAAAAATGCTAGATCAACTACGCTAGATCTTGCCTGAAATAAGCTATCATGGCAACGGTGGTGGGCATACGTAAATGAATTTATAAATTTCTGGGTGCTTGTAAAATATGCTTACTCTTACATAGATTGTTTTGATGTGAATTTTTTAAATGTATATATAAAAGAAATTTTAATGTTATCATCAGTCATAGATACTATAATTCAATATATTAATAATACGGCAAAATTTTTAAACTATTATTTCATAAAAGGTTCTTAATACATAAAATAAGAAAGTCACTTTAATATATACACCGGTTTAAATACAATCTCAGTCGAATGCCTCTCTGCATCTAATCGCAAACTAAAATAATGCGAGAGCGCGCAGTCGGCTCAACAGCCGAACTCCTCTGTGGGTTCCGCCGTGCAAATGAACAGCAAAAGTAGAGCGAAAGCTCGAAGTACGAAGTGATTGCTCTAGAATCTCTAAACACTGTGTTCTTACGAATTTTACTTCTTCAAAATCAAGATAAAATTTGTGTCTGTATGTGTCTAATGGAAACCGGTAGAGTTATAAATAACTTGAAATAAACTTGATCCAATCTGCAGACTGAGTCTTAATTTTTTTGTTTATTTAGCCGTTATTCCATTTTCATCACTTCTCCGATCGCTGCCTGTTCATGGCATGAACAGTGCTGCATTTTTTCCAGAGCTAATAAAGCTAGATCAGTAAAAAATAAAAGCCAAAAAAGCGAAATCTCAAAGAAAACAAGTAATAAATAAGCTGATTTTTATATATATTATTTTTTTCATTCATTCAATTTAATTTTTGTAAGGAAACGTTGAATTCGGACGCAACCGACTGCAGCATACTCGATACCAGTATTAAAACCGGTAAAAAGAGGCCTGATTGCAAAGGGGTACGGATGCGGCAGGGGAGTACGCTGCCTTAAAGATTATCCAATGCAGATGGGGATGCCACCAGCTATCTTCCTTCCAAATTTGGTGACTCTAGCTCAAAGTTTGTAATAGGTGGGAAAGGGGGGCTGGGGGCGGATTGGATGGGTGTGGCATCCAAATTTTTGATGAAGATCTTTGTGAAATGTCAATTGCTATCTTCATACCAAATTTGGTGACTCTAGCTCAAAGTTTGTAAGAGGTGTGGATATGGGGTCTGGAGAGGAATGGGTGGGCGTAGCTCACCTTTGATGCTGATTTTTGGGGGTCGTTACCAGCTATCTTCTTACCAAATTTGGTGGCTCTAGCCCCACAACTCTGGAAGATACACGCATTCCCGTTTTTGACGAAGCGTTGGGGTTGATGGGGGAGGCTAGGGCAGTATCGGTAGGCGTGGCATCCAAAGTTTTGATGCAGTTTTTGGGGGGTCATCAGTACCTATCTTGGCACCAAATTTGGTGGCTTTAGCTCAAAAACTGTTGGAGATAAAGGCATTTTTGACTTTAAAATGCGGGGGGGCTTGTGGCGGAATCGGTGGGCGTGGTTCCAAAATATTTGATGCAGTTTTTTGGGGGTTGCTAGTAGCTATCTGCTCACCAAAGCTAGCTTATAGGATGTGCGAAATATGTGGATTTATCGGTTTTGAGCTATCGAATCTATCGATTTGCCAGCCCCCAGTTCTCGTAGAACCCCAATCTTGACACTTTAATTTACTATGCCATAAAAAAAGATGATTGCAAAGTTTCAAGTCTCTTGCTTGAAGGGTGTGGAAAAACTTGCACACATACGGACGGACAGACGGACAGATACCATGACGGACATTGCACAAAACCAATATACTCTTTACCTTTGGTATCGAGTATAAAAATGATACAGAAGTGAAAACGTGTTGCAAAATACAAGCTATTTTCTGGTATATTTTTCGTGTAATTTTGTGCTTTAAGGCCTGTACGAATGAGCCCCGTACAGCTCCCGTACCGTATACATGAGTTTTATGACCGTAACAACAAGTGATGAAAAAAGCACATATTGTGGCGGTAGGCTAATTACTTTCTCTTAATAAATCGGAAATGCAGCTGTGTTTTGTATAGTTTAATTCAAAATAATGATTCACGACCAACGCGCAACAAGAGATGAAAAAAGCACATATTGTGGCGGTAGGCTAATTACTTTCTCTTAATAAATCGGAAATGCAGCTGTGTTTTGTATAGTTTAATTCAAAATAATGATTCACGACCAACGCGCTCTTCTTTTGTGTTTGAGTACAACTAACGCCCTGCTGCTGGCGGTTGTGAAAAAAGCAGGCTCCAAACCAAAAAGCATTTTAGTGAACCCATATTTGATGGGCAGAGCTGAGATTACTAAAAATTTTGCTAAACATAACCGAATCCACTCAAAAGACTCAAAGCAAATTCACTGTACAGATATTTACCCTGTAAGAGATCAGTGGCAGTACAATCCTGTTGATATGTTATTTAAATTGTTTCTTTTTAATTAATTAATATATTTTTATTCAATACTTCTCGCGCAGCATTGACTGCCAAAACAATAAGTATGGCTCTATCGGAGCCTGAATTAGGTCAACTTTGTAAATATTATCCGTTAAATGTTAATGCCGGCTGTTGACCGTTGCTTGTTGCTTATTTTACAATCGTAAATAGCTGCTGAAAGCTATTTACTGCCGTAAACATTTTAACATAACATTTTAACATTTTCATTGTCCAACACTACCGTACCAGCAGTAGCGAACAGCACTGCATACCTAAAATGTAAGTACGGTACTGACGCTGAACGAGACCAATTTTTTTATATGAAGTTTTTGCTGTACGGGAGCTGTAAAGGCCTGTAGGTGCTAAATCAAAACAAACAGCTGTTCATTGTGAAACGGCGCTAAAAGTAAATTAGGGTTGGTTTGCTAATTTTCTTAAATAAACCAGTTTTTGGGATGCTGTCCGTGCTAGGAGTGATGCTTTCACGCTAATAAAGGGCAATTTTTAAATTTATTTATTTATTGCAAGCAGCAAATTAAATATCACATATGGCAAACTCAGATCAAACGATAGCGAACAGCTGATTGTGCAAAGTTATCAGACTTGTTTTGTTCAATTGGGTGTTCACGACAGCGGTGTTGCAAAGTTACACTTTTGCACATTTGCAACACAAAGTGAACACGCTAATTGTTTATCCACAAGTTTTGGATTAGGTTTTAGAACAGCTAGCAACTAATAACATATTTTTTTGTTTGAATAAATTAAATTGGGAGTGACTAAACAATTTTTGTATTGTTTCAATTATACGTAGCGATGCACGTACCGGGCCGCTACCCTGCAGTCCGAATAATCAATGAATCAACTGTTCATTCATCGATCCATTTTCATCACCACTGCCTCTCGCCTGGATTCCTACGCGTGTAAAATATCGGTGAATTTAACATTTGCATGTCATTGGACGGTATGTATTGCTCCCGATCCGCATTCCTTTCACCCATTCGCGAATCGATTCGTTCTACCCATTCGCTCGATTCGATTCTTCTGTTATTCTAAGTAATTGATTTAAAAATAAATTTGTGGCGTATACTTTTTTTTTAATTTGAAAAATTTTAAATTAATTTATTTTTTTTAATCAACAAATATTGCTTCATATTTTCGTAGCCTTATTAATCCTATTATTTTGAAGCTGCATTGCCCTACGCAGCTGCTTCTCTGCCGGTGTAGTTTGGCATCCGACAGAACATATTTGAGTTTATCTCCACCAACAAGAATGTATTCAGATAAAGCAACCAAACAGCGAAACTCCAACCTTCAATTGGGAGCCTCTAGCCTGGCTACCACTCTTTCTGAGAGCGCCTTTCGTGCTTTTCTCGTGTTTCGTGTGTCAATCGTTATCCACTTCTCTTGCTAACTTTGCTACGACATGTTTGTTGATAGCACAACTAGCCAGCAATATTGTGTGTATGCGCCCGTATGCAAGCGATTTTGCAGCGCGCAATCCCAGGCTGATCGCCTGTTATCACATGCTTATGAGCGTGTGTATTCTTCATATGATCATATGGTAAGCCTCCTTCCTTTTCGTTTTTGTTACCAAGCTGTAAAGCATCAATACACAAATGTGTATTCTTATCAACATACATATATTTTTATATGAATTGTAAAGTATTTATATGTATTCCTATCGATTGTCTGTGTTATGTTAATATATCCCGATAAGGTATCGATGTTAGTATTAAGATTTATCAGAAAAGTGTGGTTCGGCCACACTGATCTTGCTTCTGTCTTTTTTTTCCGGTGAACCTTATGCGAACCGCGCGCAATTATTAACACTAGAAAATAATCTTTTAATATGTTTTGGTGGACCTGGGCTTTGAAGTGATTTTTGTTTGGGCTGGGTATCATACATACATTCTTATTGCTTCTTTTCACTTTTCACTTTGCACAAAATCGCGCATGCATCACCCCACATAACGATGACACTATCGATTAGAATACCAATTCACGATCAGATTGATTGAGTTTACGTTACAATCGGCTGTAAATGATTAAACTCCGGTATGTAAAGGCCTATTTACTCTTGACTTAACTTAACTTAACTTAACGTAAGAGTCAGCTGACTCAATCTGCCTTATGGCTGTCAATGTTAGCGTTTACTCTCAACTTAACGTAACTTAACTTAATTCTGAACCTGCAGGTTGCAGATTCTTACGTTAAGTTCTTAACTTGAACAGTGGTGATTAATGTGTAAATCAAACAGCTGATCAAAAACTGTGCTGCAAAACGTTAAGCGCCGTTTACAAATTCAAATATTGAAATGGATGAGCATAATCTTATAAATTTAGTTGAAAATCATAGTTTAATTTATGATAAAAAGTCAATAGACTTTAAAAATGACATTAAAAAAAGAGCAGTTTGGACTGCAACTGTCAAAAAACTTGGTAGCAACGTTGTATTCAAAATGCGCCAACGAGCGGTCAATATATTTTATTTTGTTTAACAGCACTGCTTACATAATTAAACAGCACTGACACACTGATTTCTTACGTTAAGTTAAGTTGAGAGTAAACGCATACATTCCTTAAGTTAAGTTACGTTAAGTTAAGTCAAGAGTAAATAGGCCTTAAGCTGTGGTACACTTTATATGTATGAGATATATCTTTCAAGTCACGAATATAATTTAATGCTAGAATATGCTATATCAACTTTGAAAAATGCTAGATCAACTACGCTAGATCTTGCCTGAAATAAGCTATCATGGCAACGGTGGTGGGCATACGTAAATGAATTTATAAATTTCTGGGTGCTTGTAAAATATGCTTACTCTTACATAGATTGTTTTGATGTGAATTTTTTAAATGTATATATAAAAGAAATTTTAATGTTATCATCAGTCATAGATACTATAATTCAATATATTAATAATACGGCAAAATTTTTAAACTATTATTTCATAAAAGGTTCTTAATACATAAAATAAGAAAGTCACTTTAATATATACACCGGTTTAAATACAATCTCAGTCGAATGCCTCTCTGCATCTAATCGCAAACTAAAATAATGCGAGAGCGCGCAGTCGGCTCAACAGCCGAACTCCTCTGTGGGTTCCGCCGTGCAAATGAACAGCAAAAGTAGAGCGAAAGCTCGAAGTACGAAGTGATTGCTCTAGAATCTCTAAACACTGTGTTCTTACGAATTTTACTTCTTCAAAATCAAGATAAAATTTGTGTCTGTATGTGTCTAATAAAAACCGGTAGAGTTATAAATAACTTGAAATAAACTTGATCCAATCTGCAGACTGAGTCTTAATTTTTTTGTTTATTTAGCCGTTATTCCATTTTCATCACTTCTCCGATCGCTGCCTGTTCTTGGCATGAACAGTGCTGCATTTTTTCCAGAGCTAATAAAGCTAGATCAGTAAAAAATAAAAGCCAAAAAAGCGAAATCTCAAAGAAAACAAGTAATAAATAAGCTGATTTTATATATATATTTTTTTTTTCATTCATTCAATTTAATTTTTGTAAGGAAACGTTGAATTCGGACGCAACCGACTGCAGCATACTCGATATCAGTATTAAAACCGGTAAAAAGAGGCCTGATTGCAAAGGGTGACTCTAGCTCAAAGTTTGTAATAGGTGGGAAAGGGGGGCTGGGGCGGATTGGATGGGTGTGGCATCCAAATTTTTGATGAAGATCTTTGTGAAATGTCAATTGCTATCTTCATACCAAATTTGGTAACTCTAGCTCGAAGTTTGTAAAAGTTGGGGACAGAGGGCGCTATGGGTGAGTGTGGAATCCAAAGTTTTGATGCAGATTTATTAGGAATGTCAATTGCTACCTTCATACCAATTTTGGTGACTCCAGCTCAAAGTTTGTAAAAGCTGTGGAAAGGGGGCTGGGGGCGGATTGGGTGGGAGTGGCATCCAAATTTTTGCTGCAGGTCTATGTGGAATGCCAATTGCTACCTTCATTCCAAATTAAAAGGTAAGGAAAGGGAGGCTGGGGTCGGAATGGGTGGGCGTAAGTCCAAGACTTTGATGCAGTTCTTTGGGGGACGTTACCAGCTATCTTCAAAATGCACGCATTCTCGGTTTTGAAGCGTTGGGGCGGATAGCGCAGTGTTGGTGGACGTGGCATCCAAAGTTTTTTTTTTTGCAGTTTTTGGGGGGTCATCATCACTTATATTGGCAACAAATTTGGTGGCTCAAGCTCAAAAACTGTGGGATATATAGTTTTTTTTTACTTTGAAATGCGAGGGGCGGGGGGCGTAATGGGTGGGCATGGTTCCAAAAATTTTTATTCCGTTTTTTAAGGGGTTGCTAATAGCTATCTGCTCACAAATTTTGGTAGTTCTAGCTGTAAGGATGTGCGAAATATGTGGATTTATCAGTTGTAAGTTATCGAATTTATCGATTTGCCACCACCCTCAGTTATCGTAGATCCCCAATCATGACACTTTAATTTACTATGCCATAGATAAAGAGAATTGGAAAGTTTCAAGTCTCTAGCTTGAAGGGTGTGGAAAAAAGTTGCGTTCATACAGACGGACAGACACCATGACGGACATTGCACAAACCCAATATACTCTTTACCTTCGGTAACAAGTATAAAAAGATTACAATTTGTTCATTTACATATATGTATGAGTGTGAAGTACCTTTCAATACTTATTTATACCTTTTCTTGACCTATTAAAAAAAGAGAGTAACAGACATACAAGTGAAAAAAAAAATAAGCGTGTTAAAAATAATTAATTTGTAGATGTTTATATATGTACATACGTACATATCTCATTGGTTTTTTTTTTACGAGTATTTTAAGCCCTTTTTACCAAATGACATTAATGCCGCTATGCTTTTGTTATATGTATGTTAAAATTATTCAAAATAAATCATTTATAGGTCAATTACTAGAATGTATCTATAAATAGAATACAAAACACTTGAGTGTTAAAGCATAACTGCCGATGGATTTGAGAATTTAAAATGTTTTTAAGAAATACCTATGTATATCAACACCTAGTATTGTTCAAATTCGTGTAATTACAAATTGAAATTTTAAGTCTTGTAAGCCTGTTACCAATTTAATTCAACTTTAATTATAACTAAATCAAATGAATATGACATAAAATGAAGTTTAGTTTTTATTTTGCTATAGTTGCTACATTAGTAACTAAAAGAAATTATATCTGCATGATGATTAACCCTCACACGATGTTGTCAAGAAATCGATGACATTTTGAACTTCAGAAGCCTGTTTGTCTGGTATTTAATATTTGACCGCGTTATGATTTTGGCTCATCTTTCTTAAATCCAATGGATTTTACCGCCAAAAACACATTTTAAAAAATCTCACGTGATATTGGGAGAGGGGGGGGGGGAGTTATCGGAAAATCTTACAAAATCTCACCAGGGGGAGGGGGTCGAAAAATCCTAAAAAAAAAAAGCCTCACGTAATTTGTGAACGCCCCCTTATAAACAAAACAAAAAAATATATTTAGCAGCTATAATTTGATAAGCAAATACAGATAAAATTGCACTGTCATCAATTTGATGACAAACCTTGTTTGCGTTCCAAAAAATGAAAACCGCTTGAGAGTTAAAACTTAATTTTAATAAATTACACAATATTTAGTCCGAGAAACTATCACTCCAGTAGGTTGTCGTCAGAGGTGCCACAGACTTAAACAGATCCCGTCCCTGACTCGGCTGTCCTTCGCTAGCTTGGCGTTTGACCTTCTGCTCCGAGTATCGACTGCAATTCGTGCTTTGATGGCGCTGCAAGCGCGTCTGTGTAAGAAACGTGCGCTGGCAGCGCTTGCATTCGTAGATTATGCCGTGTTCATCATGGCTAAGGGCCATGTGACGCTTAAGCTCGGCCCGCAACCTAAAAACCTGGGCGCACAACTCACAGCGAAACTGTGCCCGTTCTGAAGCGTGGCGTTCCATGTGCGTTTTATAGGCGCCCCGCACCTTAAACTTTTTGTTGCATATCTGGCAGTGGTACTCCTGGCGAGATTCGTGCATCTTGCGGTGCATCACGTAGGATTGTTTGCGTTGAAAACTTAAGTTGCATTGGTCACACTCAAAGGGTCCGTGAGTGGCATTGGCGACGGAGCCTGAGGCAGATGGTGTTACATGGATTTTCTTTCTTGGATATTCTTCTTCGTTAGATCCGGTCGCACGTTTCATGCTTTTTTTTCGACCACGTCTACGTCCTGGCTTGCGTTTCTCACTGATATCCGTGTCGGCAGAGTCGCTTTCGCCGCTGGTGGAGTCGGCAACATCTGATACCTTAAACTCCACATCATCGTTTAGCTCCTCTTCATCTTCCTCAGTGTCCGAGTCTGAGACAGGTGCGTCGATTACCACATAGCCACGTGGTCTGCGAACTTTATTCTTGCTGCGTGACAGACGTTTGCGCAGATCCCGCTCAGTGGTTTCCAGCTGCTTGCGCAGCTTTGTTGCAAGAGTAAGGTTTTCCAGGCAGCCGCAGCATATGAATTGCGGCATAAAGTCTTTAAGTGCTATGGATACATTGGGACATATAAGCAGCAGCATGTCAGCTGGTGTGCTGCCCTCGTTTGTTTTAGTAAAGAGGCTCAATAGCTGTTCCTTAGTTGTGCAGACACGACACTGATTTTCATCCACCTGCTCCTCTTGGTTGCGGTGATGGACCTTTTCTGATGGACATCCCACAGATTCTATCTGTTCCTGTGCGTCATCGCCGGTGATGAGTTCTGCTTCATCTTCGACCTCGTTCCCCTCTTCCTCTTCGAAATGTACTTCTGCTGCCGCGTTTTGTTCATCGTGTTCAGGGGTGTACGTTTTCTCTTCTATTTGTTTTTCGGTGTCATATGTTGCCGCTCCTACTTTCTCTTCATTTGAATTCTCATTTTGCTTATTTTTGCTAACCACTGCCAATGCTTTAACTTTTGTTAGGTCTCTTTCATCCTCGCACTCATGGTCAGGCGTTGTGTCTTCAAGGTATTCAGCATTGCCTATATCCCTCTCTACCACTACTTCCTCTACCTTATCGTCCATCGCAAGTGATTTGACAAGCACCACATTGTTACTCTAGAATATGTTGGGAGTATTAACATATTTATGTAAAATGTTAAAGTCCCCCCTTCTCAAAACGCACCTTCTCCTTACGGTTAACAATATTGCCAGCCGCGACCGCTGCTACGGAAGCAGAGTTGTTGCCCTCAAACACATTGGGGAAAACTGACGGTGCCACCGCCTCCGTTGTGAGTTCGTCACTATTTGTTACCCCTCCATTTGCGGTCGCTGCAGTTGAGATTTCCTGTTCCATACTTTAATTAGCTTTAAGCTTTTTGGCGCTTCAGGAATTATGCCGGCCACAGCTAAAAGTTTGATACGACAATTTTTGGTTTGTTTTTAATAAAAGTTCATACACTTCTTTAAACTTGAACCCGCCTTTAAATAATAATTTTTCTTAACGTTTAAGCAAGAGGCTCAACGCTTACTAGTTTCAGAAAGCAACGCCATATTGTATGAGTACACACACCCAGCAGCCAGCTGTTGGGACATCGATGATTGTGCGCATGTCAAAAAAATATCGATAAACCGGAACCAGAGATTGAAACAAGCGCGATAAACAAGAAATTAAAAATAATATAATGTGCGTCAAGTTAGCAGCGGTTCCGCCAGCAACGAATATCGGAACTTGGTTCATGTGTCGGAACCACCAATGAACTTTAGTGTTCTTACAAGATTTTCAGCATGGAATCCAATAAAAATGTATGCAGAAATGTTAAAAAATGAATTATTTATTGTTTTCATGCACCGTTTGGCATATTTCAGCTTTTGAAATGGGTAATATAAGCTATAAAAAAATTGCATTTCCAGCATATCTTATATATCTCAACTCAGAAATAATGGCCCCGAATACGGCTTATACATGATAAAAGCCTACAAATTCACCTATTTTATGGTCAAAATTGTAGGAATATCGTCCTCACAGCTTTTGAGCAATTTGCGAATGAGTGCAGCTACCTCGAAACCAGCCCCATACAAAACGACCGCCAAAATCAATGCTTGGTTCTCAAGCCTTAATAACTTTTTTCAGAGATAATGGCCCTAAAAGCACGCTATACCAAATTAAAGCTATATGTTTCAGGAAACTGTAAAAATTTAATTAAGAGAGATTCTACATACAGATTTTGAGAAAATTAATTAAATGTAAGTCAACCTTTTTTGTTTATTCCAAAGGCCTTATGAGTTAGTAGTTCCAGCATGAAAACATTGAACTAAAAATTTAATAAGAATAACTAAAATAATCTTAAAACAATAATGATCGAAAAATTCTTGTATTGTTGTGATATAAGCATGAGCGCTTTGTGATATATTTTTCGTGCTTCGACCGCCAGAAGCTTTTTTTATAACAGAATTAAATGATATCGAGACATGAATTTAACAAGGGCATTTCTTACTTTCTCACCTCTGAATTCGGCTTCGTGACCAGTGATGCCATTTTCCTTTTTTCCCGTCAGATCTGGCTTTTTTGACAACGCGATTGCGGGAAAAATTTAATAACACCGAGCAGCGGGAATTATGGTTATTTTCTTTTAAGAATGCTTACCGCGTATTTTGCTCTTGAATATATTTAGTTTCTTGAATTTGTTCTTAGTTCATTTATATGAAATCCACAATGAAAGTTCTTAATCAGGCATTAGCATAATGATATTCCATTTATATGGATAAGGAATCGGTTTTCACTCCTATCGCATAATCTCCCACTTCTCATTCGTTGATTACGTCCGTACATTATCGGGAAAAATAATAAAAAAAAGTTAAAATTCCTAAAGAGATGTACAAACAAAAAGTCCAAGATGCCTGGTTACGGAGCTCGGAGTTTTCGGAGTGGCTGCTGAAGGGTTTGACAAATCTTGAAAGTTGAAGGGATCGGCTGTTCCTCAAGTTCAAGTTCAAGTCAAATTAAGTTCGGGAGCTGAGCCTTTAAGCAAAAAATATTTTTATTCCGACCGACGGCGCCGAAACGTCAGAAGATATTTTAGAACACTTCAA
>JARNME010000404.1:63821872-63848269 GCA_030179655.1 Scaptomyza flava
GCAGAGGTCAAGCGCCCACTGAGTTCGCTCGAGTGAGGGACATAGTGGAAACTCTTTTTCCTCGGAGAACGAGCCCACTCCCACCAGCCCTTGGTCCATCCACAATCGAGGGCTTCATCCCGGTCACGTTGGAAGAGATGGCGATCGCTGCTCGAAAGCTCACCGCCCAAAAAGCCCCGGGCCCAGATGGAGTGCCAAATAGGTGCCTAAGCATAGCAATCGCCTTGTGGTCTGGTCTGTTTGCAGAGACTTTCTCCAAATGTCTGCGCGAAGGTACTTTTCCGACAAGCCCCCTGACGACCCCTCGGCATACAGGCCCATTTGCCTCATTGACAACGGCGGCAAGGTCCTGGAGATGCTAATCTGTGCTAGGCTGGATGATGCCGTACGTAGCGCTGGTGGCCTTTCACCTCACCAATATGGTTTCAGGAAGGCAAGATCCACCACCGATGCAATCAAAGCTGTTGTCGGTATCGCGGCTGAGGCTATCGCCGGTACCCGCTGGCGTTTCGGGAGTAAGCAATACTGCCTTGTAGCAACAATAGACGTGAAGAACGCCTTCAACACTGCCGACTGGAGCTGTATCCTGGATGTTCTGGTGCTTCTCCGGGTGCCAGAGTATCTAGTGGCTATTGTGAGGAGCTACTTCGACAATCGTATCCTTCGGTATGACACGGACGCGGGCGAAAAGGAGTATGCTATCTCTGCAGGTGTCCCACAAGGATCTGTTCTAGGTCCTCTCCTGTGGAACATCATGTATGATGGCATACTTAGAATCCAGCTTCCAGTGGGGGCCACAGCAGTTGGCTACGCTGACGACGTTGCCTTGGTGCTTGTGGCGAAGGACTTACGGCGTGTCACCGAGCTCTGCCATTGGTGCATGGATGCAGTGACGCAATGGTTGTCATCCGTGGGTCTACAGCTTGCTGCGCTCAAGACGGAGGCGGTGCTCATCAGCAGTAGGAAAAAGGTGGAGTACGTGGATTTTACCATAAGGTGGATGGCGTCACGTTGAGGTCCAAGGATTGGATCCGCTACCTCGGCGTGGTCATTGACAGGCGCCTTAGTTACGGGTAGCATCTCGCGTACGTTCACAGGAAGGCTGCGATTACCAGACGCGCATTGGCAAGGATGATGCCAAACACGCGAGGTCCGAGGCAGCAGACGAGGCTATTGATAATGCACGTGAATGTAATGAAGTCAATTATCATGTACGCGGCTCCAATCTGGGTCGGGGCTACGTCGGTGGCCAGCTACACAAGGGGCATAGAGTCAATCTATCTGCTCTCTGCCCTGCGGGTATGTTGCGCCTTCCGCACTGTGTCCTCTGACGCTGCGCTCGTGATTGCGGGGATGACCCCAATTCGCATCGCCGTCTTGGAAGCCGTGGCAGTCCTGGAAGCGGTTCCGTTGGGGAGAAATGCCGTTCGGTCTTACCCTCGGCCTGACCAGCTGGCTGGTTGACTCTCACCCTCTCGTACTAACACAGAACTTCGCCCGACGCCCTGGTCGGCGACGAAGAGCCATTTGGGGGAGTGATTGGTTGGTTCTCCGAGTATTACTCTGGACTAACCAACCTATTCCTTCAGGTGCCTCTCAAATCGTCGCCAGTGCATAAGGTATGCTCACGAACCCCCCTTGCTATTTCCCTTACACTTTCCTCTATTGCCCCGACCCCTAGGTATACTCTGGCACAGCTTCCCAAAGTGTCCCAGCTATTTAAAAATTTTCTGTAAAACCCCTGGACACGACTGAGACGCCGACCTTGGCCTAAGAAATTACGTCCTTACAGATGGCGCCCGAGCAAGGACACTGGCAAACACTTTTGGGAGTATAACATCATGGTGGCTTAAAGAACCACCTCCACATAGTACCCTAAACCAGAACTATGTTACGTTTTCTTGTTGTTTGTGTCCTTATTTTGTGCCCTGTTGTTGTCAAAGCCTCAAAATTTAAGTCTCTTCGCCCCTTACACGTCCCCTTAAAACATCCAGCATCCGACCCCCCCCCCAGCGCTGCCACCACCCATCAAGGAGCAGAGCTGCGTTCTGCTATATAAGGCAGACCGCGAGCTGAGGATAGGGAGTCAAGACCCGGTCACCGAAGTGAACACATCACAGTGCGACGCAACGATCCTCTCGAAGGATAATAATAATTACAAATCTACAGATCCTCTCGAAGGATAATAATAACTAAAAATCTACAGATCCTCTCGAAGGATAATAATAAATACAAATCTACAGATCCTCTCGAAGGATAATAATAACTAAAAATCTACAGATCCTCTCGAAGGATAATAATAAATAAAAATCTACAGATCCTCTCGAAGGATAATAATAAATAAAAATCTACAGATCCTCCCGAAGGATAATACTAAATAAAACCTACAGATCCTCTCGAAGGATAATAATAAATAAAACTTATCAAAAAAAAAAAAATTTTTTTTTTTTTACATTTTTCAGTAGATAACATCATGGTGAATGTCAGCTGGATTTACTATCGCCGTAAGGACGAACTTTTGTCCATGGCCAGTGAGTTTGGGCTCGACGCAGAAGGCACCGTGACTGAACTACGCAGCCGAGTCGCAGGATTCATATCCAGGAGTGACCATCCGGACACTCTCCTAGCGCGTTTCTCGGAGTTAGAGACGAAGTACCGGGATATCTCTCCAGCCGACCAAAGCGACAAAGACAAGAAGCAGCGCTCACGGAGTCCATCACCCTTGGATACCAGCTCAGTCGCTCCAACCCGACCCGTGATCACCGTGACGAACACAGATGGAGCTGTTCCTGGACCTGATCCTACCCGACTCGCTGGAAGATCACCACCACGTCCCCGGCACAGTTCACCACAAGGCTCAACAACCACAAGGCACGAGGTCCCATATGGAGCATTGGCAGATAAAGTTCAGCGCTGGGGAATCACCTTCGATGGAACCTCGGATCCACTGAGCTTCATTGAGCGCGTAGAAGAGAGGGCGGTAGCTCACCAGATAGAGCCGAATCGATTACCCCTGGCCATTTCGGAACTCCTAACTGGAGAAGCGGAGAGCTGGTTCAGGGTCAGTCACATGCATGGTGAGACCTGGACCCGATTCAAGCAAGAATTTCTGGAATTCTACCTGCCACCGAGGTATTTCGAGAGGCTTGAGGACCAGATCCGCACCCATCTACAGCAAAACGGGGAACCTTTCAAGCGTTATATGATTCAACTGCGCTTAATGATGCAGCGTGCGGGTATAATAATGACAGGGAACTTGACCGACTATATGAGAACCTGCTTCCGGAATACCAGCTTTATATTCGGCGTCACGAGGTAAGTTGCCTTAGCCAGCTTACACAGCTGGCCACGCACTACGAGATGTTCCGCGAGAGGGAAGTACAACTCAAGCCCCACACGAAGCCCCAAATTACCCATAGACCTGCAGCAGTGAGTCCCGAAATACCCACACCGACGCCAAGGCACCGCAACCCATTTCGTGACAGTGCCCCAGGGACACCCGGAACCGGCAACGGGACAAGCCCAGACACCCCTATAGATGTCCAGAACGCTTGCCGACGCTGTGGACAATCGGGCCATTTCAACCGGGATTGCGGGAACCCACAGGTGATCTACTGTTGGCAGTGCGGACGACGAGGAGTCCGGACAATAGAATGCTGTACCCGTTCGTCGGGAAACGGAATGCCTCCCTCCTCGAATCCGGACCAGGGGGGAGCAAGGGTCAACCAACGGAAGTAAACGGAGTCATACGGCTCGAAGACGCAAGGATAGTAGCCAAAGTAAGTTTAGAAGAGAAAACTTTCCTGGCTACTATCGACACTGGAGCTACGAGAAGTTTCGTCAGCGAAGCGGTCGCAAAGCAATTGTCCACCCGGGGACAACAAAACTTGCAGGTGATGGTAAGGCTGGCGGATGGGTCACATACCACTATCACCCAGGCATGTACCGCTGCCATACAGCTCGGGGAACAACGCGTCTGTTTGCCCTTACTACTGCCCACAGGAATCGACGACCTGATATTGGGGATCGACTTCCTTTGTGCCGTAGAAGCCAAATTGTCCTTTGGAGCTTTGGAGTTACAGCTAACACCCGGATTGTTTCAGAGTCCGAACAGCCGACGGAGGGCACGAACGACCGGATACAACCAGGAGCCACCTATCCCAGCCCCAAGGGCCCCGAGGAAGGAAGATCCAAGCACTCGTGATACACCCGATGTCTACAGTCGCAAGGTGACCTCTAGGGAGAACGAGAACACACGTTACCAGAGGCTACCCATCCCAACCCCAAGAGCCCCAAGAGAGAAAGACACCTGATGTCTGCAGTCGTGGGGTGACCTCTAGGGCACCGACGGATTCGCACTGGGAGGAAGGGGACAAATGCGGAGCAGCCGAAATCCGAACGAACGAAGAGGCCATCAAGGCTACCCCAACCGATCCTGGCGAAGACGAGAGGGTGAGCAACACCGACGAGGAGGGAATCCTGCGCAAGGAAGGCGACATTTCACGAGGGCCACTTGAGGGTGGCATACCACCCCAACGTCCTCGTTCCCCTTTGGGGAAAAGAAGCGAATACATCGCAGCTGCCCAAAATGTATCGGATCCAGCTAAGACGGAAGACGATCGGGAAGCTGAGGCAGACCCTCGGGTACGAGAATTCCTAGAGCGGGAGCTAGCTTTGTTTGCTGGCTTGAAGGGCGTGTCGCACATCGCGGAACACGTGATCACCATGCGCGACGAGAGACCCATCAAACAGAGATACTACCCGAAGAATCCAGCTATGCAGAAGGTGATCTATGAGCAGGTAGACGAACTACTGCGGAACGACTGTATAGAGCCGTCCAAGAGCCCTCATAGTGCACCAATAGTGTTGGTGGGGAAGAAGACGGGGGAAGAAGACGCATGTGTATTGATTACCGACAGTTGAATGCACGTTCCATCCCAGATGCGTATCCGCTGCCGAGGATACAACACATTTTGGAAAGACTCCGAAATGCGAAGTACATCACCACGTTGGACCTGAAGAGTGGATACTGGCAGATCCCTATGGCGCGCAACAGCCGTCACCACACGGCGTTCACTGTACCGGGAAGAGGCCTATTCCACTGGAAAGTTATGCCTTTCGGCTTGCATTCTGCACCGGCGACGTTTCAGAGAGCACTGGATGGAGTCATAGGCCCCGCTATGGAACCGTATGCCTTCGCCTACCTCGATGACATCATCATCACCGGCGTAGACATAGAGGATCACCTGAGGAACCTCCAAGAAGTGCTTCGCCGCCTGCGCGAAGCGAATCTGCGCTTGAACAAGGCCCAGTGCAAATTCTTTCGCCGAAGTATAGCGTATCTAGGCCATGTCATCGAAAAATCGCCGCTGTTCGACAGCTCACCCCACCGACAAACATACGCGAGCTGCGCCGTTGCTTGGGAATAGCGTCATGGTATCGGAGATTTGTGGCAAACTTCGCGGAAGTAGTGCAGCCGATGTCTCTGCTACTCCGAAAGAGCAAAAGTTGGGAATGGTGGGAGCCCCAGCAAGCCGCCTTCGAGGAGCTTAAGCTACGCCTCACTGAGGCCCCAGTCCTCGCCTGTCCGGACTTCTCGGCAAAATTCGTATTGCAGACCGACGCCAGCGATTATGGATAGGGAGCAGTATTGACGCAGGAGATAGACGGAGCAGAGCGGGTGATAGCCTACGTCAGCCGGCGGTTGTCAAAGCCCGAAGAGAATTACTCAGCGACGGAGAAGGAATGTCTGGCCGTCGTTTGGGCCATCCGCAAACTGAAGTGCTTCCTGGAGGGCTATAAAGATCACCTTGCATTGAAGTGGCTAAACAGCATCGACAATCCGACTGGACGAATTGCGAGGTGGGCACTCGAGTTGCAACAATATATATATTGGACGTAGATGTACTAACGAACAGTACAGTCAAGTGGCCCAACGATACCAAGCACCGGCTTGTTAACGCGCGGACCCACGCACAAAGCGACCCACCTCCAGCCCATCCGACCGAGGGGCGCTCCGCTTATCGTGCGGTTACGATGATCGCGAACATGTAGACAAATGACACAAAACTAACTTTTTAAAAGAGCAAGTAGGAGTGGCACTGTGTATTAAGTGGGAAAGATCGTTATAAATAGAACACAGAATACGAAAAGGGTTATGAAGAGCATAATTAGAATTACAAGTTTGAAGAGATATAGGTACAAAATTTCTAGTATTTCTAATAGGAACAGCAAAGTTAATTTGGTTAATTAATTCAGAAGAGTCAATTTCACCATTAATTAATTTGTGAAAAAAGGAAAATGAAAGCATTATTCTACGATCACTCAGAGAAGGAAGATCTATTAGTAAAAGTCTACTACGATAAGACGGCAAATTATTGTTAGTGTCCCAGTTAAGACCTCTAAGTGCGAAGAGCAGAAATTGTTTTTGTACCGATTCTATTTTATTCTGATGAATTTCGTATTTCGGAAACCATATACAAGATCCATATTCCAGAATCGGTCGTACAAGAGAAGTATACAGAGTTTTTGTTAAGTAGGGATCGTTAAACTCCTTCGACCAGCGCTTAATGAACCCCAAGACACCAGATGCTCGATTGGAAATTGAAGAAATATGCTTGTCAAACTTAAGCTTTGGGTCCATTACGATGCCCAAATCGTCAACCCATTCAATTCTATCTAGTGGTTTGTTGTCAAGAAAATAAATATTAAAAAAGGGAAAACATCTAAAAAATGACATTACTTTACATTTACTGCAATTAAGATTTAAAAAATTTACTTTACGCCACATTTGAAAGTTGTCTAGATCTCTTTGAAGCTGTTGAGCAGCTAGGGGAGTTGCAGCTGACGTGCATAACTTTACATCATCAGCGTACATCAAAACCCGAGAGAACTTTATAACCGATGGAAGATCGTTTATAAACAAAATAAATAATAAAGGACCAAGATGACTACCCTGAGGAACGCCTGAAGTGACCTGAACCGTCTTGGAAACGGACCCTTTGAATAAAACCCTCTGAGTTCTAAGAGTTGGGTAGTCTTTAATCCAAAGAACTAGAATATTTGAAAAGCCCAAGAGTTCTAGTTTATGTATTAGGAGATGATGATCTACAGAGTCGAAAGCCTTACTAAAATCAGTATAAATAGCATCAGTCTGCAATTTGTCCGAAAAACCCTTGATAACAAACGAAGTGAATTCTAACAAGTTAGTGGTAGTAGATCTTTGTTTCATAAATCCGTGCTGGCACGGTGAAATAATAGATTTACAAAGGTGTTGAAGATGGGAGGTTATTAATTTTTCAAAAATCTTAGGAATAGCAGACAACTTGGAAATACCCCTATAATTTTGAACATTAGATTTGTTTCCTTTTTTATGGAGAGGAATAATAAATGACTCTTTCCAAATTTTTGGAAAGGAGCCTAACTCCAGGGACAAGTTAAACACTTTAAGCAACGGCTTTAAAAGACCATGAGCGCAGTGTCTAAGCACACAGCTTGGCACTCCGTCAGGTCCTGGGGAAAATATAGGTTTCAAAACATGAAGATTTTTTAAAAGTGAGTTTTCAGTGATTTTCAGTCCAAAGATGCGATTCGAGCCATTAACCCGATAAGGGTAAGGCAAACCGACTTGAGATTGACATGAGCTATAAGTCGTTTGAAAAAATTGGGCAAATATATTTGCAATCTCCTGATCAGAATTGGCCTTCATTTCCTCAAAGAATACTTCCGTTGGGAGTGTCGATGACCTACGCTTCGCATTAACAAAATCAAAAAATCGCTTTGGATCCTGCTGAAACTGTAATCTACACCGAGTCAGGTAATTCTTATAACATAGGTTATGTAAGATATCAAAACTGGCTCGAGCAATCAAGTATGCAGAATAGGCTACCGATGAGCCGTTTTTTCTAAATCAATTTGATATTCACTATAGCCGAGGGAAGCTTAACGTCGTGGCAGATGCATTATCCAGGCAACCACTGGAGGAGACGCTACAGACGGCATGAGTCGAAACGATTAGGTGTCCATGGCTCCTCAAGCTGACTAAGCGCATCGAGGACCACCCCAAGGACCATCCAGACTATACACTGGAGAACGGTCAGGTATACCGACATCTAGGCCTACGCCCAACCGAGGAGGATTACGTACCTTGGAAGCTCTGTGTGGCATCCGAACAACGCTCCCGCGTCCTCAAGGAGTGCCATGACAACCCTACCGCTCGTCACCTAGGGATACGGAAAACAGCCAGTCGTATCATGCAGCGGTATTACTGGGCCGGTCTCTTTAGAGACATAACCCGATATGTGCGACGATGTGCCAAATGTCAGGCATACAAGGTGAGCCAGCTGAAGCCCGCCCGGAAAATGTTGACCAGGCAAGTGGAAGAACCGTTTGGTACCATCTGTTCCGACTTCGTTGGCCCCCTCCCACGATCCAAGCACGGAAACACCATGCTCCCGGTGTTCTTTGATCATTTCTCTAAATGGGTAGAGCTGGTACCCTTACGCAAGGCTACGACCGTGCATTTGGAGCGAGCGTTCAGGGAGCGAATACTTTGCCGCTTCGGGGTACCACGGTGCTTTGTTTGCGACAACGGGACCCAGTTCACCAGTCGATCGTTTGGCCGATTCTGCGAAAAGCTAGGGATGGAACTACAGCACACCGCTCCCTACAGCCCCCAACAGAATCAGACGGAGAAGGCGAACCGGAAGATCAAGACCAAGCTGGCTCAATACGTCGAGGGACACCAGAGCACGTGGGATGAGTTGCTCCCGGAAATCATGTTAGCGATCAATACCAGCGTCTCCGATACGACAGGATTCAGCCCCGCATTTTTGGTTCAAGGACGTGAGCCCCGTCTACCGAGCGCGTTATATGTCGAAGTTACGCCAGGAAGTGGACGATTGGAGACGAATCCCGAGACCAGAGCCACAGAGCTGCAAAAAGTCTTCGAGGTCGTGAAGCAAAACGTACAGAGAGCATCCCAGGACCAAGCAAAACAGTACAACCTTCGCCGTCGAGACTGGCGCCCTACCGTGGGTACGCAAGTACTGGTCAAGCATCACGTTCTAAGTAACGCAGCAGAGGGATTTGCAGCGAAACTAGCACCGAAGTTCGATGGGCCATATGAACTAAAGAAGTTCGTATCCCCGAATGTCGTACGCCTACAGCATTTGGAGACTCATAAGCGTCGAATGGCTAGTTTGGCAGACTTGAAGCCGTTTCACTTCGACCCCAACGAGGATTCCCCGAATGTCACCCAGACCCAAGAGCCAAGTCCTCCTTTCCCCATCCCTGTGTCAAGTCCTTCAGACCCTCTTACAAACCGCACTGTAGGTAGGGTTATGCAAATGAATATTACGATTCCATTGTGTTACAGCGAGAAGATGTCTGAAGCAGAGGAACACATCCTGTTCGGGCTAGAGGGGCACTGCCGAAGATACGTGGACCCCGAAGGGTACCACTCCGACGACAGCCGCGCCACGGACATTTACGTGCCACCCGAGGATATCCCCGAAGTACCCGAAGTCCCCGACTCCACCTCAGACGTACCCCTACCCACGATAGACCCCTGGACAGACCTGAGGGTGGACCCTGGATGGCCGTCCGACGACGCAATCGACGAGGTGCTATCTACACTAAGCCTCGCGGATGACGTTTCGGGTCTCGACGACCTACCACTCTACACCATCGACTGGGTGATGGCCCTGGAGAGCTGGCGGGGAGAAGGAACGGGAGGGTTGTTACCACAGGATGTTCGAGACGGCGTCGAGGTGGCGGTACGGCGCAACGCCATCTACGGTACCAAGGACCGTGCTCCGCGCGGAACGAGTTGGTATTTTGCGCGTTCCGGGGGAATGGAAGCCGTGGAAGAGGAAGAAAAACAAGCTGGAAAATGATATTGCAATTTTAATGCAAAAATCTGTTTTTCGAGCGAGCTTGCTTGAAAAAAACAGCAGCGACTACAACAACAACAACCACAGGGTGCGACCGCCACCGCAACAGCAAAAGCAGCAACGGCCACGATCGGTGGCATCACCCGGCAGCAACGACAGCAGCAGAGGCAACAACCACAACGGCTAGCGAGGGTAGCAAAGTGGTGATTTACAAAGAGTGGCAGCGAAAGTTTAAACACACGCACACTCACCGGCATCGTCACCAGCACACACACCCAGCACACCACGGCATCGACACCAGCGTACACCCAGGCACACACGCATAACCCCGCACACCCCGGCATCAACACCAGCAGGCACCCAGGCACACACGCAGATACCCCACACACACACAGGCACATACGCACACCCAGGCTTACGCACACCCAGGCTTACGCACACCCCGGCATCGACACCAGCATACACCTAGGCACACACGCAGATACCCCACACACACAAACAGGCGCACACGCACACCCAGGCACGCACACCCAGGCTCACGTACACACACAGGCACGCACGCACACCCAGGCTTACACCCACGCACACAGGCACACACACACACCCAGGTTTAAGCACACACACCGGCTTATACCCACACACAAGCATACACACACGCACACACACAGGCATATACGTACAACCAGGCATCGACACCCGCACATACACACACACACCGGCACACACCCAGGCTTATCCAGCGTCATACGAGCGACAATGCTGTATGCGGCGCCGAAATGGCAATCAGCTTGCCGCTTTGAGAGCTACACCCGCGGACTGGGAGCCACTCCAAGACGGTCTTGGAGCGATCAGAGTTTGTAGCGGCTTCAGAACCATCTCTGATGACGCATGTCTGGTCCTGGCTGGAATAGCCCCCATAGCCGAGCTGGCTAGAGAAAACTCGGAGATCTACGAGGGAACTCATGGCAAGGAACTTTCGGATGGGCTAGGCTCATGCCCAAGCCTGTAGAGGTAGCTCCTGAAGCATCCATGGCCACTAAGCAGCTGCGTAAGGTAAAAATTTACCTCTCCGTGTTTGCGCCCCAGCCATACTGTTAGCTCAGGTATGAGCCGGGACGTCCATCTACCTTTTGCCGAATTGCGCCATCGGTCTTGCCATCGCTCAATACTCCTTTCCCTGGCTTCCCTCCTGGATTGTGATCACCTGGGCCTTGTCTCGTCGTCATTGCCGTTGAGTGAAGCTCCAATGCCTCACGTGCCATTTCATCGATAGGAATCGCTCCGGAGATGACTAGTGCTGCGTCGTCTGAGACCGTTCTGAATGCGCTGCAGGCGCGGATCGCACTAAGATGGTATGTGGACTCGATGCTCCGTCTGTAGCTTTGGATCTTCATTGCACCGGCCCAAATCGGGGCTGCGTACAGTATTGTGGACCTTAAGACACTGTTCAAAAGCAATCGGCGCTTGTGCTTTGGGCCTCTCGTGTTCAGCATCATTCGTGCGAGAGCTCTTCCTGTCGTGGCTGCCTTTCTGGATATCTCCTCCAGGTGTTCACGGAAGCAAAGCCTCGTATCGAGCATAACACCAAGGTAGCGTATGGCACGTTTCGATCGTATAGTGGTCTCTCCCACTTTAATGCTGGCCGTCTCGACAACTTTCCGACTACTGATCAGCAGAGCCTCGGTTTTGCTCGGGGCGAGCTGTAGGTTTGCTGCGCTAAGCCACGCCGCAACACGCTGTATTGCAGAGTTGCATGCTGCTTCCACCTCGCCAAGTTCCTTGGCCACTGCGACGAGTGCAACGTCGTGTGCGAAGCCAATGGCTCTGACGTCGCCATCCAAACTGAGCCTGAGGATCCCGTCATACAAAACATTCCATAGGAGTGGACCCATGACAGAGCCCAGGGGGACTCCTGCCGTTGTGAGATGCTGCCGGACGCCTTCGTCTGTGCTATATTCGAGCACCCTATTGCGGAAGTAGCTCTCTACCATCGCTAAGAGGTAGCGAGGCGCTCCAAAGCCAGCAATTGCACTCATAATGCAGCTCCAGTCCGCTGAGTTGAAGGCATTCTTGGTGTCAAGGGTGACGACAAGGCAGTATTTCTTGTTTCCTCCTTTCCATCGCTTGCCCTCAATAGCGTCAGAGGCGATGCTAACCACATCCTTGATGGCATCCACAGTAGATTTAGCCTTCCGGAAACCGTATTGTCGGGGTGAAATTCCTCCGGAGATGTTTATTTGCTCCTCCAGCCTTGCGAAAATGAGCTTTTCGAAGGCCTTGCCTATCGTGTTCAGCAGACAGATTGGTCTGTAGGACGATGGCTCTTCCAACGGCTTTCCTGGTTTGGGAATGAGCACCAGCCTTTGGGTCTTCCACTGGTCTGGAAACCAACCTGCCGTTAGGCACTGGTTGAACAGCGCTGCAAATTGCGCGGGATGCAGGTTCATAGCCAGTCGTAGCGCTCTGTTAGGAACCGCATCCGGGCTGGGAGCCTTGCCGAGTTTAAGGCTCCTCGAGATATGCAGCACCTCCGTCCCTGTTACCAGCCTAACTGCGTCTGTTGGAATGCCGTCAGGGGGGCCAAGAGTGACACTTCTTACAGGGAACAGGGTTTCCACGATACGCTTTAGCGATGAGGCGTCTGTTGGCGCGTCAGACCTATCCGCTGCAAGCCGTTTGACCGTGAGCTTGTAGGCTTTGCCCCAAGGATCGTGTTCCGCCTAGTCTATTAACTGGAGAAAGTAGTCTCTCTTGCTGTTCTTTATTTGTCGTTTCAGTGCTCTCCTCGCTCCTCTGTATCGCCTTTGGAGATCCGCAAACTGCTCTGTTCCTCCTGACCGGAAATATTGGTGCCTAGCTTGTATGCATGTCCTCCTCAGTTCAGCAATACGATCGTTCCACCAGGGCACGGGCTCATGGTGGCGTCTATATGCTTTCCGGATTCTCATGCTTGCCTTACAAGCTTCCGTCAATCGTGAGTCCATGCTCTTCGCCATCTCCTCTGCAGTGCCTGACATTTGCAGCCCTTCCAGCGATGCCGAGAACGACTGTGTATTCAGCGTCTCGGCACGGAACATGACCCGATCAGGCGTGTTCCGGCGATATTCACTGTTGCGTTGTTTTATATCGCAGTATATTGCCATGTGGTCACTCGCTGTGTACTCCTCGCTAATTTGCCATCTGCAAAGCGACACAAGCGAGCTCGAGACGAAAGTTAAGTCGATCACTGATCCCACGCCTGCCCCATTCCAGGGCCCACGCGTTGAAGTCGCCAGCAATAATGACATTGCTCCGAGATCTGGCATCGCTCACAAGAAAGTCCAGTGTCGTAATATACTCGCTAACTGGCAAGCTCGGTGGCAGATAACAGCTGTATATCCAGATACCTTGTATGTGCGCTCGCACAAAACCATTTCCAGCACGTATGTCCCGTAGTGATTGGTTTCCAACGCCGCACACCCACAGGGATGCCTTCCTGCTCATGTCCGAAGCCCATTGGCTACCTCTCTCTACTCGATAGGGCTCGGATAGCACTGCGACATCTATCTCGTTTTCTCCGACGGACTGGGCCAGCAAGTCTTGGGCAGTCGCGCAGTGATTTAAGTTCAGCTGGACAAGTTTCATTGCGAGGACTTATGACTACCTCCGGCGCACCTCCTACTACCAGCCAGGTGGTTCCATTCTTTAAGCCCTTTGCTTTTGCAGATAAAGCAAATGGCACTCTTTAGGCACTGAGCGACTTTATGCCCTGTTTCACCGCATTTAATACAGCAGTTGCTCCTGTCTACTGCGCTGGCGCATCTGCTGGCGATGTGGCCGACTTCCAAA
The DNA here is from genome assembly GCA_030179655.1 of Scaptomyza flava. Classification (NCBI taxonomy): domain Eukaryota; kingdom Metazoa; phylum Arthropoda; class Insecta; order Diptera; family Drosophilidae; genus Scaptomyza; species Scaptomyza flava. The sequence continues at coordinate 63,835,594 of JARNME010000404.1, forward strand.
CACCTATAGCATCTGGGCTGGCTATTTTTCTCCATGACTCGGCAACGGGTCCATCCGACTTTCACTTTCCCAAGACTTAGGATTTTTCCGAGAGGTTCGCTGGTACGCTTATAACGGCCGTTTGGGTACCCGCGTAGGCTTTGCGTAGCTTTCTCATTTTGCACAGGCTCACATTTATGTCTGCCTGGGCCGCAACTGCCGATAGAACGTCCTGTTCGCTGGTAAGCTCATCCAGATCTCTTATTTCCAGGTGACTCTCTTGAGATACCACCCGTATCGCCGCTGACTCACCGAGCACTTGCCCAATGCTTTTGGTAAGCTGCTGCGCATTTTCACAGCCAGCGCTTTTGAGCTCAAGTAGGAGGTCGCCGTTTTGTGTTTTGCGCACCCTACTCACGCTGTTTCCTACGCACTGTAGCTTTTCATCACTACTCCTGGTAACCTTGCGCAGTATCTCGCTGTATGATAGGCTGCCCTTCTCCACGATGATTGCGTCAGGGCGCACACGGTTCGGTTTCTGTGCCTTTTTCCTCTGTGTCCTGACGGTTTGCCACTGTGTTTCTCGTACCGTGTCAACTGGCAACTCCTGCATAGCCTGCTGTGGTGCCATACCCGCCGTTGCTAAACTTTGGCTGCCAGGTAGCCTTTTCGGCCTTTTAGGCGACGACTTTCCGATGCCAGCAGATTCATCCCTTTTTCTTTTTGGCATAGCGCTAGGTCCATGCTGACGCGCATCGACGTTTTTCCAGGCTTCCGTTTGGGTACTTGCTACCTTTGAGGAGGCAGTTTTTCCCGCATTTGCCAACGGGAGCTTTCCCGTTATCGACTCATGGAGTCGTAGCATCTCTGTAAACCTTTCCTTGTCCTGCTGGTTAATATGCCTTTTCTGGGGTCCGCCAAACAGTCGGCAGATTTGTATCAGGTGCTCTCTCAACTCTGCAAGCTCTTCTTGGGCTGATTTAGGCGCTTTCCCTTCCTCTTGGATGTCCCGTGGTCGTAGGACAGCAGCGGGCAGTGGCGACGCCGTGGGTGAGAAGAACGTATCTCCGGGGTCCAGCCTTACAGATGGGCTCAAAGCAACGAGAGAATTTGCTTCTTGACCTACTTGTGGCGTAGCAACTAGGATGTCAATCTTCGACGGAGACCTGTTCGACGGCGCTGGGGATCGCTGCAGCCGCGGCCTGCGGGCGAATGTCGAGTTGTCGTCAGACATCCTGGGGATCCCAGTCCCTCGTTGACCAAAGGTTTCCCTAAGGTATGTAGCCGATGGGGGTTATACCGCCCCTACTCGGTCACCAGAGCCCCTTTGCACCGCCGCAACGGAGTGGGTTGGTAATAGCCGGCTCCGTGGCTTTTAGCTATTCTCTGCTCGGAGACTACTTCTTGAATGACCAAAGAAAAAAGATATGCACCTGTGTGCGATGCTACACTTTGCGCAGACCCTTTTGTGTATGCAGCGATATTTCGTATTCCCTGTACCCGAACCCTCGTAGCGAAGACACCTCCAATAAGCCAAAAGCGCCACCTGTCACCAACCAGTGGAACCCGAATAGCGCTAATTGCTCGTTTGGCACTGTAAGGGGGCGCAACCAACCCTGGAATGCCAAGCGATCAGCTGGCTGTATGGTCAGTCTGGAACACAAACAGCACACCACGAAAAAGAAAGTGTTGCACTGTGTGTATTTAGCGAACGCACACTACCGAACTGGCTAGAAATGCGCGCGGGAAAACTGCCGCTGGAAGTGGCTTCGCTGGACAACGAAAGGGGATGCCAAGGAACGCGCTTGACGGTAGCGATCTGGTGCACCGGTAAGTGGTCCGGCACTTTTACCGACACGATTCAAGCTGTTTTTCTTTGTTTTAACGCAGGTATAACCCCGGACTTGAAACGATGTTGTTCTCGTGCGTGTGGCTTTCTCAGTGTCCGACTTGGGCATGAGAGTGCAGCGTTCTGTACCTCCTGTGGTTATAGGTTCGTAGAGGATGCCGAACACGTCTTGTTTCACTGCGGACGCTTTAGCGGGCTCCGAGATGAACTGGAGAGGGCTTTCGGCTGCAGCATCGAGTTGGACAACCTGGTGCCATTGATACTGGCCAGCAACGTCAATTGGGAAGCATTCAGCGCGTTCGCGGCGGCAGTCATGACCAATCTGCGTAAGGCTGAGCGCGAGCGAAGAGAGCAAGAGGATTAGGTGGAACATAGGCATTGGTGACGCATTACCTAACGGCCGTACCGCCAATGTTATGTTTCGCTTTTATTACCTAATGATAAGCCACTGTATATATAGGATAAGCAATAAAGGAAAAAAAAAAAACACACACCCAGGCTTACATACACGTGCACGCCGGCATCTACACACACACACCGGCATCTACACACACGCACCGGCATCTACACACACACACACCGGCACACACACGCGCACGCCGGCATCTACACACACACCCAGGCACACACGCACACCCAGGCACGCACACCCAGGCACACACACCCAGGCTTGCACCCACACACACACAGGCACACACGCTCACCCAGGCTTACGCACACACACCGGCTTATACCCACACACACCGCCAAAAGCGGCACCAAAAGCGGCACCAAAAGCGCCACCAAACGCAGCACCAAACGCAGCCCCACAGACGGCACCACAATCGACCTGGTCGAAGGTGAAGCTTAGGCGGCAGTCACACAGGCGAAATCTTGCGGACGCAATCGCAATCTCTGGGGTTGACGGCTGCAGCTACGCCGACATGCTTCGCGCCGTAAAAACCGACTCTTCATTGCGCCAATACTGCGAGGATGTTCAGGGGATCAGGCGAGCAGCCAATGGTGACCTGCTGCTGCGTCTAAATAAAAAGCCTTCGCACAGCTCTGAGGAAGTGCAAGCAGCCATGGCAAAAGCGTTGGGTGACAAGGCGAAGATCAAAACGCTAGTAGACGACCAGCGAGTCGAAATCCGCGACTTAGACGGACTATCAACAAAGGAGGAGTTAATCGAAGCAGTCCAGAATGCCATAGACGCCCCAAGCCTTACGGTCGATGCAGTCCGCTCTGTTCGTGCCCTTCGTAGCGGCACATCGTCGGCAACGTTGGTGCTTCCAACCGCTTTAGCCGGACGGTTACTGGATTTGGGTAAAATCCGCGTTGGCTGGGCTGTTGGCCACATACGTCAGATTGTGCAGCCACTGCGGTGCTATAAATGCCTGGCGTTTGGGCACATTGCAGCGAAATGCACAAGCAAAGACGACCGAAGGGGTACGTGCTACAGGTGTGGCGAGGCTGGTCACGAGGCGGGAACATGCAGCAAGCCACCAAAGTGCTGGCTGTGCTCTAAGCAGGCGTCAGGAAGCGCGGAGCACACTACGGGTAGTTTTACCTGCCCGGCTTATAAAGCAGCTGTAGAGCGAACGAAATATTAAGGTTACTGCAGCTAAACCTTAATCATTGCATGGCTGCTCAGTCGCTTCTGGAGCAGTCAACCAAAGAGAATTGCATTGATGTATGCATACTAAGTGAGCCTCATCGGGTGCCGATCGCACCATCAGGGACACTAGCAAGAAGGCTGCGTTGTGGGTATGTGGTACAACCCAGCAGCTGACTGAAGTGCAGGAGTTTGAAGGTTTTGTGAGAGCAGGACTGGGAAGCTTTTGCATCTTCAGCTGTTACTTCGCGCCAAGCTTATCACTCACCGCTATCTCAGCAATCTGGGAGCAACTTGTTGACGATGCCAGGGGTCGCAGCAGAATTATTCTTGCGGGCGATTTTAATGCATGGGCACTGGAATAGGGCAGCGTTCTAACGAATTCCAGAGGCAGAGTGCTCTTGGAAGCACTGGCTCCACTGTATCTCGCGCTACTCAACAGTGGAAGCGGGCACACCTTCTCCAGAGCTGGGCTGGCTCAGTAATAGACCTTACCTTCGTTAGCCCCTCCCTATTCAACGCAGCACAGTGGGCAATTAGTGACGTCTATACAGCAAGCGACCATAACGCCATATTATGCTCACTTGGTGGCCAGCGAGAGCGTAATGTGCATAGCGCACCAATCGGAAAGCACTACCGGCAGGACACCTTTGACGCTCTGGTGTTCTCTCGAGCAATCGCGCAGCTCTCTACGTCAGGACCTGCAGACGATCGTGCAGCTCAAATGGCAGAGCAAATTTCCTCGGCCTGTGATGCCAGTATGGCACTGCGACGTCCATACAGGCGCTCCCATGCCCCCACATATTGGTGGAACGCTGAAATTGCGATGGCACGCCACGCCTGTATCAGGGCCAGAAGGCTAAGCCAACGTGCAGCTAATAGGCCGGACTTCCACGTGGAAACTATCAAGGCGAGCAAGAGGGAGTGCTACCTGCAATTGTGCGACTCTGCTGAGCAAGATCCGTGGGGTAGAGCGTACAAAACGGTGGTCAAGCGCATCCATGCAGGGAATCAACACCACCCTTCGATGAGGCCCGACAGGATGAAGGAGGTCGTGGAGTGCCTGTTTCCACGTGGCAGTCCGCTGACCTTTTCCGCAGCACAAATGGAGCACCAACAACACACCGTACCAGATACTATCACGCCGGAGGAGGTACTCGAATTGGCCAGAAGCATCGTGGCGTCCAAATCACCAGGTCCAGACGGTATACCGAACCGTGCGCTGAAGCTGGCTTGGACTCTGAAAGCCGATCAATTTGCCGCTCTTTCTACTGCCTGCTTGCATGAAAGGACTTTTCCACAGGTCTGGAAGGTGCTGCTTTTGCCGAAGCCGGATAAACCATCGGGGGAGCCGTCTTCATACCGACCAATTTGTCTTATCAACAACATTGGGAAAGCTTTTGAAAAGCTGCTGGCAGCAAGGCTGAGCCAAGCGATAGACAGAGCCGGCGGGCTGTCCCCGCACCAATATGGGTTCCGTAAGGCGAGGTCAACCACTGACGCCCTAAGAAGGGTGGTCGAATTAGCAGCCAGTGCTATTCAGGGCACCAGGTGGGCAGGAGGCGACAAGAAGTATTGCCTTATTGTCACGCTGGACATCAAGAATGCGTTCAATACTGCCAATTGGGGCGTCATTTATAACGCACTGGATACCCTGCAAGTCCCCAAATACCTACAGGACACAGTGAGGAGCTGCTTTGAAGGCCGGGTTCTACGGTATCAGACCAGCGAAGGTATCAGGGAACTCAATGTTTCTGCAGGAGTGCCCCAGGGATCTGTACTTGGGCCACTACTGTGAAACATTATGTACGACGGTGTTCTAAAGCTGCAACTTCCGGAGGAGGCGCACATTGTTGGTTTTGCCGATGATGTTGCTATCGTCGTCGTGCGCAAAGAATTGGATGATGCTGAGACCACATGCAATACATGCATTGCTCGCGTGCAGGATTGGCTTACCCAGGCGGGACTGGAGCTGGCTGCGCACAAGACGGAGGCGGTCCTTGTGAGTAGTCGCAAAACAGTAGAAACGGCAAAGATTGTGGTGGGCAGCTCTACTGTTATATCCAAGCGGGCCATTAAATATCTCGGCGTGATGCTGGACACGAGACTGTCATTCAAGGAGCACATGCAATACAATGCATCCAAGGCAGCTGGGGCTTGACGTGCACTGTCGCGCATAATGCTCAACACGCGCGGGCCAAAGCAGGAGCGCCGACGCCTTCTAATGAGCGTAGTCCGTGCCACCATTTTGTACGCAGCGCCGATCTGGTGGAGAGCCGTGCAGGTCCAGACGTATTGCCGCGACATAGGCGCAACTTACTGCCTTTGCGCTATCAGGATATGTTGTGCGTTTAGGTTAGTTTCCGACGAGGCTGCCTTGGTTATTGCAGGCATGGTACCCATTGAAGAGCTAGCTATTGAGTCCGGTGAGCTATCAAGCCAAACAGACGGTACATCGGAGCACAGTGGTCGTCTTATGGCGAGAACAAACACGATAGAGCGATGGCAGGCACGTTGGAACACTGCACCGAAGGGGCGATGGACATATGCCTTGATCCCACAGCTCTCACAATGGATCAACCGTAGGCATGGAGAGGTAAATTTTTACCTGACTCAGCTCCTATCTGGTCATGGGTGTTTTCGGAGCTATTTGAAGCGATTCGGTCACATGCAAAGCGATGAATGCTCATGGTGTAGACTGGGTGTTCAGGAGGACGCACACCACGTGTTGTTCTTCTGTGGGCGGTTCGCTAACCAGCGAAGAATGCTTGAGCAGGCAATGGGTGGTCCCATCACTGTGGATAATCTTGTTGAAGGAATGCTGGAGTCTTCGATGAAGTGGGAAGCGGTCAGCACGTTTGCAGCGGTGACCATGAAAGAACTACGGCGAGTGGAGCGGAGCCTCACTGTAGTAAAGGTAGCGACTGTTGTTTGCGAAGCAATTCTTAACGGACGTACCGCAAACTACTGTCGCTCCTATACTCACATATACTATTGTTATTTATTTAGTTTTAGCATGATTAGGTAATAAAGAATATATATTAAAAAAAAAACCCACACACACAAGCATATACACACGCACACACAAAGAAATATAAGTACACCCAGGCATAGACACCCGCACACACACAGGCACATCCACACACACACACAGGCACACACACCAAGGCTTACACACACACACACACACAGGCTTACACACACACACACCCGTACGCAGGCATACATACACACATACTCAGTGGTAAGTGACTGCCATCTGCGATGGGCCCAAAGGTTGCTCAGGCAGCCTTGCTTAGATTTGGTGCGGCCTAGGATAGCATCCCCACCCCCTTTTGTGTAATAAATAAATGTCTTATTGTATGTGATATGAAATTAATAAAGATCTTAGTGTAGATAAATTTGTGTGTGCTTTACTTGTTACCCTTTCCCTCTTTTTCCCCCCTTTCAGCGAGTGCGCCTCACTCACATAGCCCGCGTGGGACAAACCAGAGACATGCCAGCAAATCTTCCGAGTTTTACTCTAGATTCTGCGACGCCTGCCTCTTGGGTATGTCCCAGGTGTAGCGACAAGTGCGTAATACCCAGGCGTTGCAGATGTGAGAGATCGGGTGGAGGATGGGCACGCATTCCGAGTCTTACTCTATGCGTGACGAAATCTTCTCACTCGTATCTCTCACACGCGTCCGAGAGCTCCTCAAGGACGCGGCCGGTGACTGGTGCGGGCGGATGGAGTTAGGCAGTTAGTGCGCGGGCTTCCGGGTCTTACCCTCGGCCTGACCAGCTGGCTGGTTGACTCTCACCCGCTCGTACTGACACAGAACTTCGCCCGACGCCCTGGTCGGCGACGAAGAGCCATTTGGGGGAGTGATTGGTTGGTTCTCCGAGTGTTACTCTGGACTAACCAACCTATTCCTTCAGGTGCCTCTCAAATAGTCGCCAGTGCGTAAGGTATGCTCACGAACCCCCCTTGCTATTTCCCCTACACTTTCCGCTATTGCCCCGACCCCTAGGTATACTCTGGCACAGCTTCCCCCAGTGTCCCAGCTATTTACAAATTTTCTGTAAAACCCCTGGACACGACTGAGACGCCGACCTTGGCCTAAGAAATTACGTCCTTACACTATTAAGACTCCGAATAATAGTTATGGTTAAACGAACTAGGTGGCACCTCTCTTGTTAGGGATTGTTTTGCACGCTTACATGGAACGGCAAATAGTCTAAGAGATTTGTTAGAGATTTATTAATATCTAAAATCATGAATTAAAATATTTATAAAATTCAAATGTATTTGCAATATACAATTTATATACAATATACAATTTATCTTAAAATTACCTTTCGAAAAAGTAACACTTGTTTTGCAATAGACAATCATATTGCTTAAACTAACCAAATCTCTGACCAAATTTGTGGAGATTTCACAACCATCTCGAACTCTGCTCTGGCACACCTAAAACCAGGTCGGGGTTGGTTTTAGATTGGAATTCGGTTGGTTTTGATGGCTGGCACACCCCTGAAAGTGTACCACAGCCTACATACCGGAGTTTAATAATTTACAGCCGATTGTAACGTAAACTCAATCAATCTGGTCGTGAATTGGTATTCTAATCGATAATGTCATCGTTATGTGGGCTGATGCATGCGCGATTTTGTGCGAAGTGAAAAGTGAAAAGAAGCAATAAGAATGTACCATATATATGATACCCATCCCAAACAAAAATCAATTCAAAGCCCAGGTCCACCAAAACTGCAAAACATATGAAAACGCACATTCTGTAATACTCTTATTAATTCGATTCTTTTCTAGTGTTAATATTTGCGCGCGCTTCGCATAAGGTTCACCGGAAAAAAAAGACAGAAGCAATATCAGTGTGGCCGAACCACACTTTTCTGATAAATCTTAATACTAGCATCGATACCTTATCGGGATATATTAAAATAACATAGACAATCGATAGGAATACATATAAATACTTTACAATTCATATAAAAATATATGTATGTTGATAAGAATACACATTTGTGTATTGATGCTTTACAGCTTGGTAACAAAAACGAAAAGGAAGGAGGCTTACCATATGATCATATGAAGAATACACACGCTCATAAGCATGTGATAACAGGCGATCAGCCTGGGATTGCGCACAATATTGCTGGCTAGTTGTGCTATCAACAAACATGTCGTAGCAAAGTTAGCAAGAGAAGTGGATAACGATTGACACACGAAACACGAGAAAAGCACGAAAGGCGCTCTCAGAAAGAGTGGTAGCCAGGCTAGAGGCTCCCAATTGAAGGTTGGAGTTTCGCTGTTTGGTTGCTTTATCTGAATAAATTCTTGTTGGTGGAGATAAACTCAAATATGTTCTGTCGGATGCCAAACTACACCGGCAGAGAAGCAGCTGCGTAGGGCAATGCAGCTTCAAAATAATAGGATTAATAAGGCTACGAAAATATGAAGCAATATTTGTTGATTAAAAAAAATTAATTAATTTAAAATTTTTCAAATTAAAAAAAAAGTATACGCCACAAATTTATTTTTAAATCAATTACTTAGAATAACAGAAGAATCGAATCGAGCGAATGGGTAGAACGAATCGATTCGCGAATGGGTGAAAGGAATGCGGATCGGGAGCAATTCATACCGTCCAATGACATGCAATTGTTAAATTCACCGATATTTTACACGCGTAGGAATCCAGGCGAGAGGCAGTGGTGATGAAAATGGATCGATGAATGAACAGTTGATTCATTGATTATTCGGACTGCAGGGTAGCGGCCCGGTACGTGCATCGCTACGTATAATTGAAACAATACAAAAATTGTTTAGTCACTCCCAATTTAATTTATTCAAACAAAAAAATATGTTATTAGTTGCTAGCTGTTCTAAAACCTAATCCAAAACTTTTGGATAAACAATTAGCGTGTTCACTTTGTGTTGCAAATGTGCAAAAGTGTAACTTTGCAACACCGCTGTCGTGAACACCCAATTGAACAAAAAAAGTCTGATAACTTTGCACAATCAGCTGTTCGCTATCGTTTGATCTGAGTTTGCCATATGTGATATTTAATTTGCTGCTTGCAATAAATAAATAAATTTAAAAATTGACCTTTATAAGCGTGAAAGCATCACTCCTAGCACGGACAGCATCCCAAAAACTGGTTTATTTAAGAAAATTAGCAAACCAACCCTAATTTACTTTTAGCGCCGTTTCACAATGAACAGCTGTTTGTTTTGATTTAGCACCTACAGGCCTGTACGCAGAAGCCTGTACAGCTCCCGTACAGCAAAAACTTCATATCTGCCCATCAAATATGGGCTCATTAAAATGCTTTTTGGTTTTGCAGCCTGCTTTTTTCACAACCGCCAGCAGCAGGGCGTTAGTTGTACTCCCACACAAAAGAAGAGCGCGTTGGTCGTGAATCATTATTTTGAATTAAAGTATACAAAACACAGCTGCATTTCCGATTTATTAAGAGAAAGTAATTAACCTACCGCCACAATATGTGATTTTTTCGGGGGCGTGCAATAACGCCTAGTGCAATAACGCCTGCAGGCGCTTCATCACTTGTTGTTACGGTCGTAAAACTCATGTATACGGTACGGGAACTGTACGGGGCTCATGCGTATAGGCCTTAAAGCACAAAATTACACGAAAAATATACCAGAAAATAGCTTGTATTTTGCAACACGTTTTCACTTCTGTATCATTTTTATACTCGATACCGAAGGTAAAGAGTATATTGGTTTTGTGCAATGTCCGTCATGGTGTATGTCCATCTGTCCGTCCGTATGTGTGCAAGTTTTTTCCACACCCTTCAAGCAAGAAACTTGAAACTTTCCAATCATCTTTATCCATGGCATAGTAAATAAAAGTGTCAAGATTGGGGTTCTACGTGAACTAGGGGCAAATCGATAGATTCGATAACTCAAAACCGATAAATCCACATATTTCGCACATCCTTACAGCTGGAACTACCAAATTTGGTAAGAAGATAGCTACTAGCAGCCCCCAAAAAACTGCATCAAAAATTTTGGAACCACGCCCACCGATTCCGCCACCAGCCCCCCCGCATTTTAAAGTCAAAAAAGCCTTTATCTCCCAAAGTTTTTGAGCTACAGCCACCAAATTTGGTGCCAAGATAGGTACTGATGACCCCCCAAAAACAGCATCAAAAGTTTGGATGCCACGCCTACCGATACTGCCCAAGCCTCCCCCATCCACCCCAACGTTTCGTCAAAAACGGGAATGCGTGTATCTTCCAGAGTTGTGAAGCTGGAGCCACCAAATTCGGTAGGAAGATAGCTGGTAACGACCCCCAAAAATCTGCATCAAAGGTGAGCTACGCCCACCCATTCCTCTCCAGAAGCCCCGTTCCACACCTCTTACAAACTTTGAGCTAGAGTCACCAAATTTGGTATAAAGATAGCAATTGACATTCCTCATAGATCTGCTTCAAAACTTTGGATGCCACGCCTACCGATACTGCCCTAGCCGCCCCCATCCACCACAACGCTTCGTCAAAAACGGGAATGCGCGTATCTTCCAGAGTTGTGAAGCTAAAGCCACCAAATTTGGTAGGAAGATAGCTGGTAACGACCCCCAAAAATCAGCATCAAAGGTGAGCTACGCCCACCCATTCCTCTCCAGCCCCCTTTTCCACACCTCTTACAAACTTTGAGCTAGGGTCACCAAATTTGGTATGAAGATAGCAATTGACATTCCTAATAGATCTGCATCAAAAATTTTGGATGCCACGCCTACCGATACTGCCCTAGCCGCCCCCATCCATCCCAACGCTTCGCCAAAAAAGGGAATGCGTGTATCTTCCAGAGTTGTGAAGCTGGAGCCACCAAATTTGGTAGGAAGATAGCTGGAAACGACCCCAAAAAATCTGAATCAAAGGTGAGCTACGCCCACCCATTCCTCTAAAGCCCCTATTTCCACACCTCTTACAAACTTTGAGCTAGAGTCACCAAATTTGGTAAGAAGATAGCAATTGACATTCCTCATAGATCTGCATTAAAAATTTGGGTGCCACGCATACCGATACTGCCCTAGCCGCCCCCATCCACCCCAACGCTTCGTCAAAAACGGGAATGCGTGTATCTTCCAGAGTTGTGAAGCTGGAGCCACCAAATTTGGTAGGAAGATAGCTGGTAACGACCCCCAAAAATCTACATCAAAGGTGAGCTACACCCACCCATTCCTCTCCAGCCCCCTTTACCATACCTCTTACAAACTTTGAGCTAGAGTCACCAAATTTTGTATGAAGATAGCAATTGACATTCCTCATAGATATGCATCAAAACTTTGGATGCCACGCCTACCGATACTGCCCTAGCCGCCCCCATCCACCCCAACGCTTCGTCAAAAACGGGAATGCGTGTATCTTCCAGAGTTTTGAAGCTAGAGCCACCAAATTTGGTAGGAAGATAGCTGGTAACGACCCCCAAAAATCAGCATCAAAGGTGAGCTACGCCCACCCATTCCTCTCCAGCCCCCTTTTCCACACCTCTTACAAACTTTGAGCTTTAGTCACCAAATTTGGTATGAAGAAAGCAATTGACATTCCTCATAGATCTGCATCAAAAATTTGGATGCCACGCCTACTGATACTGCCCTTGCCGCCCCCATCCACCCCAACGCTTCGTCAAAAACGGGAATGCGTGTATCTTCCAGAGCTTTGAAGCTGGAGCCACCAAATTTGGTAGGAAGATATCTGGTAACGACCCCAAAAAATCTGAATCAAAGGTGAGCTACGCCCACCCATTCCTCTCCAGCCCCCCTTTCCACACCTCTTACAAACTTTGAGCTAGAGTCACCAAATTTGGTAAGAAGATAGCAATTGACATTTCACAAAGATCTGTATCAAAAATTTGGATGCCACACCCACCCAATCCGCCCCCAGCCCCCCTTTCCACACCACACCTTTTATAAACTTCGAGCTAGAGTCACCAAATTCGGTATGAAGATAGAAGTTGACATTTCAGAAAGGTCTGCTTCAAAAATTTGGATGCCACACCCACCCATTCCTCTCCAGCCCCCCTCTCCAAACCTCATACAAACTTTGAGCTAGAGACACCAAATTTGGTATGAAGATAGCAATTGACATTCCTCATAGATCTGCAGGAAAACTTTAAATGCCACGCCCAACCATACCGCCCCGAGCCCCCATCTCCAAAGTTCTTACAATTTTCGAGCTAGAGTCACCAAATTTGGTATGAAGATAGCAATTGATATTCCACATAG
>JARNME010000404.1:63848280-63904537 GCA_030179655.1 Scaptomyza flava
TCTGCGTAAAAATTTGGATGCCACACCCACCCAATCCGCCCCCTGCCCCCCTCTCCACACCTATTACAAACTTCGAGCTAGAGTCACCAAATTTGGTATGAAGATAGAAATTGACATTTCACAAAGATCTGCATCAAAAATTTGGATGCCACATCCACCCATTCCTCTACAGCCCCCCTTTACACACCTCTTACAAAATTTGAGCTAGAGAAACCAAATTTGATATGAAGATAGCAATTGACAGTCCTCATAGATCTGCGTCAAAACTTTGGATGCCACGCCCACCCATACCACCCTCAGCCCCCCTTTCCCCAGTTTTTACAATTTTCGAGCTAGAGTCACCAAATTTGGTATGAAGATAGCTATTGACATTCCACATAGATCTGCATCAAAAATTTGGATGCCACACCCACACATACAGCCCCAGCCCCCCTTTCAAAAGTTCTTACAATATTCGAGCTAGAGTCACCAAATTTGGTATGAAGATAGCAATTGACATTCCTCATAGATCTGCAGGAAATCTTTAAATGCCACGCCCACCCATACCGACCCGAGACCCCCTCTCCAAAGCTTTTACAATTTTCGAGCTAGAGTCACCAAATTTGGTATGAAAATAGCAATTGACATTCCTCATAGATCTGCAGCAAAAATTTGGATGTCACACCCACCCTATCTGCCCCCAGCCCCCCTCTCCAAAGCTTTTACAATTTTCGAGCTAGAGTCACCAAATTTGGTATGAAGATAGCAATTGATATTCCACATAAATCTGCGTAAAAATTTGGATGCCACTTCCACCCAATCCGCCCCCAGCCCTCCTCTCCCCACCTATTACAAACTTCGAGCTAGAGTCACCAAATTTGGTATGAAGATAGAAATTGACATTTCACAAAGATCTGCATCAAAAATTTGGATGCCACACCCACCCATTCCTTTCCAGCCCCCCTTTCCACACCTCTTACAAACTTTGAGCTAGAGAAACCAAATTTGATAGGAACATAGCAATTGACAGTCCTCATAGATCTGCGTCAAAACTTCGGATGCCACGCCCACCCATACCACCCCCAGCCCCCCTTTCCCCAGTTTTTACAATTTTCGAGCTAGAGTCACCAAATTTGGTATGAAGATAGCTATTGACATTCCACATAGATCTGCATCAAAAATTTGGATGCCACACCCACACATACAGCCCCAGCCCTCCTTTCCAAAGTTCTTACAATATTCGAGCTAGAGTCACCAAATTTGGTATGAAGATAGCAATTGACATTCCTCATAGATCTGCAGGAAAACTTTAAATGCCACGCCCACCCATACCGCCCCGAGCTCCCCTCTCCAAAGCTTTTACAATTTTCGAGCTAGAGTCACCAAATTTGGTATGAAAATAGCAATTGACATTCCTCATAGGTCTGCAGCAAAAATTTGGATGTCACACCCACCCTATCCGCCCCCAGCCCCAATCTCCAAAGCTTTTACAAAGATAGCAATTGACATTTCACAAAGATCTGCATAGAACTTTTGGGTGCCACATCCACCCAATCCGCCCCTAGCCTCCCATTCCCCAATTTACAAACTTTGAGCTAGAGTCACCAAATTTCGAAGGAAGATAGCTGGTGGCATCTCCATCTGCATCGGAGAATCTTTATGGCAGCGTACACCCCTGCCGCATCCGTACCTCTTTGCAATCAGGACTATTTTTACCGGTTTTAATACTGGTATCGAGTATGCCGCAGTCGGTTGCGTCCGGCAACACCGAAAACAGCCATATCGCATTCTTTATTTACATACTTGCAAATATATTTAATGAACTTGATTGAACTACAATACTTAACGTTTATATGAGCATTAAATATTTTTGATAACAATGGACAGTGCGGAACCACCCAACGATTATCAGCTTCAACGTCCTGGTTTCGCATTCTAATGGTGGCCGTTTTGCCATAATCATTAGGTGATCTACGTCGATATAATGAATATCCGTCATTGCCCGTTATTGTGTCTGAATTCAATTGCCTTGGGTATCGTTTCGAACACTTTCCATCAATCATACATGGCGAACTCATATTTAGTCCACCGCACGGACCATGCCTCATGTTTTTAACGAAAACGTGAAATAAATCAGGATCAACAGTTTCAGCTGATATAACGTTATCGATTTGATCCGAATTTATTTAATGTACAAGCCAAATTAATATATGTGCATGCTGCAATCCTCTTTTTTGCCATTTGATGGAGTACATATAGCAACGCACCTCTCCAAAAACACATAATTTCACAATTAAATCCATAAGTGCTTTAAATTTTTGCCGAAAAACACGTGCTGTAATGTCATGTAGATCAGTTGTCGACTGTCCTTCAAATAAATTCTTATTGATGTCATCCCACTGCTGATTGCATGTTAATGTAATGAACAAGTCCGGTCGACCGTATTTTCGTACATAAGACATTGCGTCTTGTGCATATTCGTTCATATGCCGTGGGCTACCAATATACGAAGATTAAACGTCAGATGTCATTAACATTAGCATCATTCGCTATCGCACCTTGCAAATGAATATATTATTCGGATCTTTATTTTGCTTGGTTGAAACGAATAAAATTAAGACGTACAGGTTCAATTATGGCATACTTATCAACGATGTACTGATGATTCAGTTTGCTACATCTCAAGATATAATTTCGTTCTTGTGGACGAACCATCATGTAGATCTAAAAATATAAGCAAAATGTGACTTTAGAAAATTATACAAATGAAATGTCAACATACTGAAAATATGTCAATTGACCTGTTCGTGAATCAATCATTGGTATATTGATATGGTAACGATCATCACCTATCCAAAGCAATATTGGGTATTGTAATGCATCGTAACTACGATGCAGTTCCGAAACACGTTTGGATTGCTCATTTCTGCGATGAAGTACTATATTACGGGATTGAAATTGTTCACTAAGAATTACAATTGCAACCTCATCAATTGTCGGCGCATTGAATCGCCTTGCTTGCTCTCCAAAAGGTGTTCTGTCAGCCTTTATTACGATTTTGTGATTGGCATGCGATCGAGAGCAATTTAGAACAGTTGAACTAATGCGTTGTGCTGATGGAAAATCCTATGTAGCTCACGAATAATTTCTCGTCTTATATTCGAAACCATTGTTCAACGTTTATCCGATTCACAGTTTTCATCACCAATAAAATAAATTTTGGATCAGAATTTTTAAACTTTCGAATATATTATGATCTATATTGATATAAAAATGGGACAATTCTGTTGAAGTATTTACCTTAAATGTCGGCACAAAATTATCTCTCATAATTTTAGTAGCACCAAAAGAAGTCATTTGAAATGCCGAATTGTATGGTTGAATATGACTCAAAAAGTGCTTAGGAGCGTCGTTGCTACACAGCACATGTAAATTTTGTACAACAAAATATTTATGAGAAGAAAAACACAAATATACATAAAATTATAAATATGAGGAGTGAGACGGAATATATCGTTGTTGCTACGCCACACACATACAATTTTAATAAAAAAAATATATACTAAAACCCCAAAGTTAACAAAACGCACTACACATTACCACAAGTGTGCACATGGTTGGAGTGGAAATATAACAAGTGCCGCATAGTTAATTTTGGCTATGCCCAAACTATGATACCCTTCACACATTTTTTTTGATAGGACGATATGGTCAATTTGTATGGTGGCTACGTCGTAGAATGCTCCGAGCGAGATGAAATTTCATAGTGAATAAATATATATATATATATATATATATTTTATGGGGTCCCCCTTCATTCCTTTACGGCGTTACAGATTTATGACAAACTCAATATACCGAAAAGAAAAACCATAAAAAAACTTAACACTTCGCATCCAGCATCAGTAAATCTTGTAAACTGCCTTCGCGCCTCTTCATACTCGGTTCACTGTGACCTACCGTGAGACAGCGCAACTTATGATTAATTACAATAATGTTAAATAAAAACTGAACATAAATTATTCGTTGGCAAAAAGTGGCTCTGTTTTATTACGTAACATCGATGTGAGACCAGTTGTCATAAAGTTGCACTTTTTCTTGGTTTAATTAGCTACCGTTCTGCAAGTTTGCACTTTTTTGTGTTTCTGTGTAACAAAGCCAAAGCTTCAAACTTTCAATAAATATATATATTTATGATATGATTACATTTTCTATTAAAACAAGAGCGTTAGTTTATTTTGGCAATGCCAAGACTATGATATCCTCCACACATGGATTAATTATACCCTTAACCCATAAAATGGGTAAATAAGGGTATAATGGTTTTGTGCAAAAGTATGTAACAGGCAGAAGGAAGCATCTCCGACCCTATAAAGTATATATATTCTTGATCAGCATCAACAGCCGAGACGATATAGCCATGTCCGTCTGTCCGTCTGTCTGTCCGTCTGTCCGTCTGTATGAACGCGTGGTACAGAGACTACAAGAGCTAGAGACTTCAGATTTTGGATTTAAGTTCTCCTATACCATGAGCAGAACAAGTTTGCTTCAAATTATCGATAACTATTCTGGTTTCCGATATACACATAATATCGATAACAATAAAATATCGAATTTGGAAAATCTAAAAATGAGAGTTGAAGTAATGAATAATGATAGAACTTTTCTGAAAATTTCGTCCAAATCGGTTGAGAAACACCGGAGATATTGAACTTAATCGATGGAAGCTAAGCCAGTATACCAAAGTCTTATATAAATTAAATATATTTATTGCAACTGGGTTCAGGGTATCTTCTAGTCGGGCTCTCCCGACTAGAGCCTTCTTACTTGTTTTTATTTTTTTTTATTTATTTTTTTTATTGTATGATATGGTCAATTTGTATGGTGGCTATGTCGTAGAATGCTCCGAGCGTGATGAAATTTCATAGTGAACAAACCCGACATGATCTAAGCAATCTGTGAAAGTTTCATCAAGATCGGTTCAGCAGTTTGGCCGGAAATCGTGTTGAAACAGACGGACAGACGAACGGACGGAAACGCGGAAATCAATTCCTGAGCTCGTCCTGATCATTTTGATATACAGTTTATGGGGTCTCCCATCATTCCTGTAAGGCGTTACAGATTCATGACAAACTCAATATACCCTGTTTCACATGTTTGAAGGGTATAAAAAAAAATATAATATTGTATACAAGCCACTTGAGTATCGCCAAGCTCAATTATTTTCGCTACTCTACCCCGTCACACCATAAAAACACTTATGAAAATTCAAAATTTTTGTACCAAAAAGAAAAACGAATATATATAGTATTACAAACCAAAATACCACACACATTAATCAATCGACACATGCATATACTTATTCTTTTGATTATAAAAAACTCTGTGAATAAAATGTAATAACAATAATTATATTACAGATAAAAATATAAAACACAACACAATATTGAAAACAACCACAATACACACCAAAAGTCTGTAAATCTAAAATTTTACTACTCACACTTTAAATAAGAAAGACGATAGATCTACATAATACTTTACACAAAAAAAAAAAAAAAAAAAAAATAATAATCCTTATTTGTACCAATCACATTACACGTGTTTAACATTTGTTCATTATGTCACTTATCCTTTGAACTACAAAATTTAAAGAAAAACCCATTTAATGTCAAAGAAAGTTGCTAACAACATTATAAGTACAACGCGATCCGTTTTGGGGGTACAGCCGACTACTAACAAGATAACACGCTCAACCATCCGTTCAAACCCACCCCCGTCAATAAGATAAGACCCCTTATCGTGACCCCAACCTTCACATGAACTTACAATGGATTCGGGCCACAGCAACCGTGAGCAAGCATGTTCACACAGAGGCTTCGATCGAAGAAACGCTAGAGGGGGTAGTGATCCGCATCATGGAGCTGACAACCATCCACGTTGGGCCGCCGCAACCAATGGCGCAACAGCCAGTCCAAGCGACAGGCGTGCCGACGGACGAGGAATGGGCAGAGTGGGAATCCCCGAATGTAGAGGAGAGAGGAGAACGAGGACGAGGTCGTTGGGTGGGAGGAAGGGTTGGACGCAACGCTGGAGGACGAAGAAGAAGACCAACCGCGCAGCCCAGAGCCCACACAATCACAGTCTCGGCCAGCACGAGCACAGGTACCCTGGTTATGGACTTGCTATCCGAGCGACGAAATCCTGACGGCGGAAGCAGTAGAGAAGATCGGTGCGCGGCTCCGCAACGTTGGGTCGGCGGGATGGCGCAATCGCTTTACGGCAGCTACCGTGATATTTGCCGTGACCCCGCACCGAGACGGTACGGTCACGGTCACAAAGAAGGGGGGGGGGGGGGGGGGTGTGAGGTAGGCCAAGCGGGCCAAGCTCACAGTTAACATATAAATAAGAAACCAGAAAGACAATTGAAGTAAACATTTAGTTACGCACTAACATATAAATAAGAACGGCAAGAAGTCAACTTTCGGTTACACATCAACATATAAGAAACGGCAAGAAGTCAACATTTAGTCACACACTGACATATAAATAAGAACGGCAAGAAGCCAACATTCAGTTTCACATTAACATATAAGCCAACAGGTAATACATAAGGTCAGATGTAGCAGTAAGAAGAGAAACATAGTGACCGAAGAGACGCATGAGAGACCCGAAGACCCAGCGGCCGGGAGGGCCACGGCGCAATTAGTGCCGAGCAGGAGACCGGCGCGAATTAGTTGGTGAATAGGAGTTCAACTGAACCCGTGCGCATCGGGAGACTTTTTTTTTTTATAAATTGCTGGTCTTATTTATTGAATCTTTTCTAGTGAATTAGAAAACTAGCAATAAGTATACAAATCTTATTAATAAATCTTAGCTAACAGTTCATTTTATTTTTTGACTGTATTCTGAGTGCGCGTCCCTAAAAATCATCGCTGGGTTGGTTAGTCGTTACGACGAAGACGGGATCGGCTGCGCAGCCTTGTGAGACCTCTCGCGAGATGATTTGTGTGCGATGAGAGCTTGATAAGATATTTTACTTTTTGTTCCTCTGTTTCCTCCTTGACTGTTGAGATGTTTAAGTCTTTATGAATGTTTTCGTTTCGAACATACCACGGTGCCCCGGTAATGGTTCTCAATATTTTTGACTGGGCTCTCTGGACAATGTCAATGCTGCTGTTGCTAGCGTTCCCCCATAACTGGGAACCATAGGTCCAGATTGGTTTTAGAACAGAGTTATAAAGCAGGACCTTGTAGTCCAAACTAATGGAAGAGCGAGCATTGATGAGCCAGTGGAGGCTATTGGCTTTCAGTTTGAGTTGTGTTCTTTTAGCTTCAATGTGTCACCGCCATGTTAGTCTTCTGTCTAAGTGTACGCCCAGATACGTTACATCGTTTGCTTTTGGAAGTGTGGTGTTGTTTAACGTGAGCGGTGGACAATCTTGCCTGTTAAGGGTGAAAGTTACTTGCTTACATTTTTGTTCGTTTACCTTAATTCGCCAATCTGATAAACATTTTTCCACGTTGACTAGATGACTTGTATTGGGCATCTGGAGCGCTGAGAACTGATCTCAGCAAGTAGATGTCATCGGCTGCTATGGGATGCTGCTGAAAGCGTACATGTTGGCCAGTACGCTGCCTGGAACCACTCGATACTGTTCGTCAGACATGCGTTACATCTACTGCGACTTCCGTCGTATGTCACTAGCACTATGTGTGTTGGGACATGCTTGATCTATGCATAGACTTCAACCAACTTTGTCGAAGCTGAGACATCCGAAATGCGTGCAGTATTCTATTTCGACGCGCTCGTATCTGTTATTCGTACCTGCCAGTTCGGCTTTCACGAAGCAATGGTGACGGATTGTTGAGATCAGATGGATTATCGGACAGCAAACTTTTCAAAAGTTTGATAGACACGGTATAGCTTAGGTCATACGACGTGAACTGTGACTTTCCAGCTTGGTATCATAATGATAGTTGACTTTTTCCATCTGTCTGGATAGTGGCCAAGTTTGGTGATAGTATTGAAGAGCTGGGCAATTATGCAGATTGCACAGTAAGGAAGCTCAATAATCATCTTTGGGGTTATTTGGTCACCTCCTGGAGATTTTTTTGGGTTCAGTTGCTCTGTAATGATTCTAACGATTTCATTCGGGCGAAACTTGATTGGATCATGTTGAAGCTGAGAGCCCTTTGAAGCAGTCGGTAGTGCAAACGTATTTGTTGCAGGGTTAGGTTGGAACACTTTTTGGAGATGAGTAGCAAATGTGTTAGCTCGTCCTCGATTTTTAACGCTTTGGTCTTTTAGTTTTTGCTTTGCCGATGGCGATCTGTTCGATTGCCAGTCACGTCGTAAGCGCCGCTTTTCAAGAACGAGCTGTTCAATTTGTAGATTGGTTGTCCTTTGGTTGTGTATTGTTTTTGGTATTTGAGGCGTAGCGGCGCGAGCTGCGGCGACGAAGACAGTCTCCAGAGTGTTAACAAAACTGTCAATGTCAGCTACATCAACGAGACGTGGCTTAAGCTCAATGTATGAGCTTATATATTTTTTGTATCTGAGCCAGTTAGTTTTATGTGAAGTTAACTTACTGGGTCGATTTATGTATTCAGGGTGTCGTTGCAGATTTATGAGGACTGGCGAGTGATCGGATGATAGATCCGAAAGGCACTCTGCACTTATCAGTCTACGCGAAATGTTTTTGGTAACTGCAAAGTCAATCAAATCGGGTAGTTTCGGGGGATCTGTCGGCCAGTATGTTGGTCTGCCAGAAGAAACGTGGTCGAGCTTGTTGTTAGCTTTTATAATTGCATTGTAGAGCTGCTTTCCTTTTGGATTCACTAGACGAGATCCCCAGTGTGTTTGCTTGGCATTGTAGTCTCCTGCCGCTATAAAGCATTCTCCTAGTGAGTTAAAAAATTCCATAAATTGGTCTTCAGATATGGTATAACGCGGAGGGCAGTATACAGCGGCAAGAGTAAGTTGGTTCCCACTGTCCAAATGTACTTTTAGAGATGTGGCCTGTAGAAAGTTTTCAGCAAACTCTTTATAGTAGTGGTGCTTGAGGCGGCTTCTGATCAAAAAACCAGTTCCACCGTGTGCTTTACCATCGGGATGATTTGTACCATAGAATAAGTATCCACTTATGTTAAAAATATATTTGTTTGTAAGGTGTGTTTCGGAAAGTAGCATTACGTCCATGTACTTATCGAGTAGGAATTGAGCTAATTCAAGTTTATGCTGTGAGACGCCATTAGCGTTCCACGTAGATATTCGTATCTCAGCCATTGATTATTTTGACTGTTGTGATACAAGCATTTGTATCAAGAGATTTTGATTACGCATTAGTTCCTGCATAGTTGTTTTCATGAATGACATAAACTCGTTCATGCTCTGCTGCAGGGTACATACGAGTGCTTCGAGGTTGCTTTGTTGCTGCTCCTGTGCAGCGTTTGTGCTCACTTGTTTTGGTTGTAAGTACGGTGTGTTAGAGGCAGGAAGAGCCAGTCCGGATCTTAGGGCGCTTGCATAAGTTGCGTTATTGGTTGAGAACTCGGGGCCAAGTGAGGATCTGGCTGCAGATGAAAAGAAGACGTCTGGGTTGTGTTTCGATGGAGTGAAGGTAGTCGGTGCGTGTTGCGAGCGTGCAGTGGTACAGCGCTGATGGATACGGTTTTTAAGTTCCTTGTAGACTTGGCAGCCTCTGTAGTTGGCTGTATGCTTGCCTTCGCAGTTGTTGCAGAATTTTTTGCTAAAGTCTTCTTTGCTTCCTATTCTATTTTATATTGAGTGCACCTCGTTTTTTTTAAGCATCTTCGTTTCTGGTTCAAGTTCTATTTTAAAAAGTGGTTGCGGCATCCTATTCCTGTTTAAGATGTTTATGACGGTTTTTGCTCGAAATCCTTTTTCCTGCAGCGCCTGTTTTATTTCTTCTGGTGTTACATCAGGTCATGCTTTTACGACTGCAGGCCTTGCAGCTTTTAATGATACGTATAATTCATTTTTTCGTTTGATACTTGAGACTCTGTAATTCTTCGACTTGTCTGGACTTAATTCTGAATTTACCCTGTACGTGAGGGACTATGCAGAAACTATCTTTGCCTATGAGCTCGATAACTTTGTTAACAAAAGCACTGGAGCTTTTCTAGCGTATATATATTGGGGGTGGCTTGGGCTTTTTCGTGACAACCCCAACGATGTGAAATCTATTGCTATTGTATGTAGTATCATTCGAGGGTATATTTAAATTGCTACGGGTCATTTTTGGTTTATTCGTAGAATTTTGCGGACTTAGCTTTCTTTTGATATAAATGTAGCGATCCATACCAGTCTGCGTAGCCGGCTTAACATTTTTGCTGTTTGCAGTTTGATTTGCTGACGGCGCAGCAGTCGTTGTGCTTGTTGAACGGGAAGTAGGTATCGGTGCAGTTGTGGTTGTAGTCGCTGTTGCGGTACCTAGAGAGGCCGCGGCACTTGCAGTCGTTGCTAAGAGAGACGGGGAGCACGAAAACTTTCGGTCGCGTGCTGTGTGCAATACTTCATTTGTCGGATTGGGTGTTGCCGACCGCGTGCGGTCGGATTGCGTTGACTCGATGGATAACAGGGACGGAGACGGTGAGCAAGAACGTTCTCTGGCACGCGCTGTGTAAGAAAGTTCGATTTGCGGGTTGGGGGTAATTGACCGCTCGGGCTGCTCTGAAACTACGGAAAAGTAAGCGTTGCTCAGCCGACGACGCTCGTCTTGCTCGCGTTGTCGTTGGCCACAATTCTCGCGTTGACTCATTGTCTTAAGCGAGGTGAAGAATTTGTTAGTGCCTTTTGTTTTGTATGTTATTATTTGTTAAAAGTCAATTGTTTTGTTTGAATTGCAGATTTTTAAAAAGCAATTTGTGCAGATACATTGCACTTAGCGTCTTTTCGCATAAAATATATATTTTATAAGCTTCTATATCACTGCACTTTTGCGTTTGGGAATTAATTAACCGGACCACGATGAGAAAACACGTCTGCATTCGACGACAGTTTTCTATATGAGAGACTTAAACTCGGGACTCGGGAGACTTAAGACCAGATTTGTAATTAGAGTGAAAAAATAAGAATTATTTTTAAGTTTGAAGAAAACAATACGGAGAATAGAAAGAAGAACGAGAAACGAATAAACATTTAATAACTAATTAAAACTAAATCACCCCTCCGCTGCTTTTTTTGATTGTCGAGGTTTGCTTGCAGCTGCCAGACTTGTGTACCAAAGCGCATACATATAAGCCGCCAAGTTTGCGCATACTTGTGAATATATGCACCCTCATGATACCCTAACCCCGTCGAAACAGTCTGAGTGGCCAGTGGTACTCGTACTGTTTACATTAAAAATTGTTGTTAATTACTCGTCGATCGGTTTTGTGGTGGAAAAAAATATCTGGGATATTTTTGTAACTTAATTTGACCGAAATGAGCGAGCTCAATGACACACAGCTGGAGGATCGGGTCAACCCAGGCGTAGGCGTACGTTGAGTCTACCACTGCCGGAAGGAAGATTCAGAACGCTTGACGAAAGAACTAGGATTGGATCTCTTAGGGAAGGTAGAGGAATTACGGAAACGGGTATGTACCTTTATAAAAGATGGAAATCATCACGCAGGAGTGTGGACGCGGTTGGCCGAGTGGGAAACGTTTTTGTCCCAAGCGCACGACAACGTCAGAAATCTGAGTCCGACCTGCTGACGTTGTCGGGGCCACCAGGGGGGCTGTTCCCGATTAGCCATACACAACACCTGCCATTGAAGGGGCAGGGAACTCAAAGCGGTGGAACATCTGGAGAGCACGTGGCACCACAACCTACCCGTGACAAGCACCCAAGTAGTTCCGGAGGGCAATAGATCACGCATGGGCGCCGGCTGCGGGGGCTGTGACAGCAGTAGGCAGTACATGGTCGTCCCCGAGCTGGTCAGAAAGTGGGGTGTCAGATTCACGGTTACGCGGATCCACTCGTTTTTATAGAGGCACTCGAACAATTAGCGAGAGCGTATGAAATCAACCTAGACCGGATGCCCAGGGCTATGAGCGAAGCGTTGACTGGCATGGCGGCATGTTGGTTTTTGACGAGCAACCTCAGTGACGTGAACTGGGTCGCATTTAAAAGGGAGTTTTTCGAGTTCTTCTTACCTCCGCAATATTTTGATAGACTAGAAGACCAAATTAGGGCTCGTCGGCAACGCACCGGGGAGGGTTACAAAGAATACATAGTCGATTTGAAGAGACTTATGCGCCACGTCGGGTACGGAGCAGAGCAGGAGTTGAACCGTATTTATGAGAATCTGGCCCGGGAGTACAGCCTCTATATCTGCAGAAGAGATTTCGCGACACTTGTTGAACTGACCCAGCTAGCAGCAGAATTTGAAGGTATTCCAAAGCAAAACCGGGTGGTCGTGAACACGCCCGCTAGACAAGACAATCCTTTCTGGAACCCGCCAGCGCAACTTCCGTTGGCGTGGAATGGTCCAAATAACTCCAGGACAGGGGGAAGTGAAGAAATCTCGAACGGCATGCTGGGGCAAGAACAAAACGGGTCGAGGGGAACCAGTCGCGTATGTTATAATTGTTCGCAGGAGGGGCATTTTGCCAGAGAGTGTTCGAATCCGAAGGTGCTGTTCTGTAGGCAATTTGGCGCGCAGGGCTTGAGCACCAGTATGTGCTGCGGATAGAGAGCGGGAAACGAGCAGCCGCGTCCTCCGGAGTGGGATCTGATGGGCGCCGGCGCAAGTCAGTCCCAAAACTAGTATACCCTCTTAGAGTCGAAAATATTCGCATAGTCGCCACGGTAGGAGTCGGGGACCGAGGTACAGAAGCGACAGTCGACACAGGGGCTACGAAGAGCTTCGTAAGCGAGGAGTTTTTCCGTGTGATTGAGATGAAAGGGGAAGTTTTTCTGCAACCGCAAACACACGCATAACCGACGGGTCGAGCGTCTCCATTAGCAAGCTGTTGCGGACAAAAGTGAAGTTAGTAGGTAAGGAGGTGACAATGGATCTGCTGGTAATGCTATCCATGTTGAATAGTCTCATTCTGGGAATGGACTTTCTGTGTAGGATGGGGACAACGGCTCAATGTGGCAAAGCGACGTTGATTTTACAAAGCGCCGAAGCGCCGACCGAGAGTACCGATAGCGTCGATGCGGAGACTTCAACAGGAAAAGATCGCGAGACGCACGAATCAGAAAGTGCAGAGCGAGGAAATGTCCCGAGGGAATCCTGCGAGGAGGGTGCAATGACAGAGAAGCGAGGGGCAGGACCTAGACGCAGCGTCAGTCGTTGAGGAGCCATCGTTAGGTCAATTGGGTAACGCAGGCGTTGTTGTACCTCAGGGAAGGCACCCAGAGCCCGGCGAAAAGCAAGAAGGTGTTGACGGGGAAGGACAGCAATGGCCAGCGAACTTGGATCCCGCAATACAAGAGTTTCTGAAGAAGGAGTTGCAACTGTTCGAGGAGTTATGACGTGTGTCCAACATAGCCGAGCACCACATTGTCTTGAGGGATAACAAGCCGCTCAAGCACATGTATTATCCCAAAAACCCTGCGATGCAGCGCGTGATCGACCAGAAAGTTGACGAACTGATTGAGGCAGGAGCCATAGAACCGTTGAGGAGCCCACACAGCGCGCCTCTTGTACTCGTTCGCAATAAAATGAATGAGTGGATGATGTGCGTGGACTACAGGCAGATCAACGCGCACTCCATACCCGACGCGTACCCCGTTCCCCGGATTAATCAAGTCCTGGATAAGTTGAGAAATGCGCGGCTTGTATCGACGTTGGACTTGAAACACGGCTATTGGCAAATCCCCAAGGCGGCGGACAGCCGGGAGTGCACGGCTTTCACGGTGCCTGTCCGAGGGCTGTTCCAGTGGAAGGTCATGCCGTTTGGATTGCATTCGGCCAGTGTTACATTTCAGAGAGCCTTGGATACGGTGATCGGTCCGGGGATGGAGCCCCACGCGTTCGCTTACTTGGACGACATCATCATAATCAGCAAAACAGAAGAAGAACACTTAGAGAACTTGAGGGAAGCGTTCCGCAGGCTGAGGAAGGCTAATCTGAAGCTGAATCGAAAGAAACAAAAGGAAGCTGGTATACCCCGGGCATCTGGTGAGCGACGAAGGCATTCAGACGGACCCTGCCAAAGTGGAAGCCATAAATAACTTGAAGGCCCCAACTAGCAAAAAGGAGCTCAGGAGGTGCCTGGGGATGGCTTCATGGTACCGTCGGTTCGTGCCCAACTTCACTACGATGGTGCAGCCTATGACAGTTTTGTTGAAGAAAACCCGGAAATGGTCGTGGGACAAAGAGCAGCAAACAGCACTAGACAACCTCAAACGGTGCTTGACAACCGCTCCGATATTGGTTTGCCCGGATTTCGAGGAAAAGTTTACGCTTCAAACGCATGCGAGCGATTACGGCATCGGAGGGGTGCTCACCCAAACGATCGACCATCAAGAGAGGGTCATTTCCTACGCGAGTCGGAAACTTTCGAAGGCGGAAATGAACTAGTCCGCAACAGAAAAGCAGTGCCTGGCGATAGTGTGGTCAATTCGGAAATTGAGATGCTATTAAGAGGGAGACCGCTTCGATGTCGTGACGGACCACATGGCTTTTAAATGGTTGAACTCTATCGAAAGCCCAACGGAAAGAATAGCACGGTAGGCATTGGAGCTCAATGTGGTGGCAGACGCGTTGTCGCGAGACCCGCTGGAGCAGTTCCAGCAAGCCGTGGTTCAGCAGTCAAAGGGGAAGTGGATCCAAGGGTTACGAGAAAAGATTGCCAAGGAAACAGCCAAGTACGCAGAAGAAAACGGAAGAAAACGGTCAATTATACCACCACCTAGGCCACCGGGCAGATTATATCCCGTGGAAGCTATGCATGGACAAGGATTTCAGGAAGAGGTCATTGCAGGAATGCCACGACGTGACGACAGCAGGTCACCAAGGTAGCAGCGCTATTATTGGCCAGGTATATTCCGAGATGTGTCAAAATACGTTTGATATTGCGAGAAATGCCAACTATTCAAGACAGAGTAGAGAAAGCCAGCCGGTCATATGTTAACCCGCCAAGTGGCGGAGCCAATGGCCATCCTGAGCGCGGACTTTGTGGGCCATCTGCAGCGCTCAAAACAGGCAATACTATTTTGTTGGTGTTCCACGAAACGTTCACGAAGTGGGTAGAACTGGTTCCTTTAAAAAAGGCAAACAGCAGCAACTCTACAGAAAGCCTTTCGCGAGCGAATCTTAGGCCGTTTCGGCGTACCCAAGAAATTGTATGCGTCAACGGAGTCCAGTTCACAAGCCCAAGTTTTAGGCATTTTTGAACCCGCTAGGCATAGAGGTGGAACATACGGCCCCATACGGCCCCATACGGCCCCATACGGCCCACAGGAGAATCCGATGCAGAGGACCAACAAGACGGTGAAGACGATGATAGCGCAGTTTATCTCGGAAGTCAAAGTTCGCGGGACGAACCAATACCCGAAATCTTGCTGACAGTCAATTCGAGCATTGCGGATTCGGCAGAATTATTTTTAAGTTTGAAGAAAACAATACGGAGAATAGAAAGAAGAACGAGAAACGAATAAACATTTAATAACTAATTAAAACTAAACCCCCCTTCCCTGATTTTTTTATTGTCGAGGTTTGCTTGCAGCTGCCAGACTTGTGTACCAAAGCGCATACATATAAGCCGCCAAGTTTGCGCATACTTGTGCATATATGCACGCGCGTGATACCCTAACCCCGTCGAAACAGTCTGAGTGGCCAGTGGTACTCGTACTGTGGGCTACCTAGTACATCTCCCCCCCTCCCAATCAGCCATTTTCGACCAACGCTGGTGTCGGACGACGCAAATCACACGTACCTACATTTCACAAGGCGTCACAGGTATTTCAATAAATGTTCTTGTGACGCAGGACTTTGGTCGGACTGAGATATATACCCCGGCCAAAATCTCTACCTTACAACACCAAAACTCTAGTGGATACAGGTTCAACTAACTCTTTTATAGACCCCAAATACGTTATGTCTGATAATTCCATCGCCTTTCAGACACACATACCACTTAAAACAGCTTTAAATAACTTCACAATTAAAAAAAGTTACTTTTCCATTTCCATCCAAACTCGAAGCTAATGAAGCTAAGAAATGACTTTATTACCCTTTAAGTTCCACTCTTACTTCGATGGATTAACAGGAATGGACTTATTATCGCACCTCAAAGCACAAATTGATTTAGCCAACTCACAATTAAAAACTTCCCTTGCAACCCTACCAATTTACAACTATGACAATAAAACTTCAAATGTATTCAATATCTCTGCTCATACTAAGACAATATTACCTTTACCAGTTATAGCTAAGCAAGGAGAATTTTTCTATGACACTATTAATATTTGCAACGATCTTATAATACAAGGCGGTATTTACAAGTCTCAGGACAGGAAACCAAATGAAAAAACAATTTCAGACACATTTCCAATACCTAACATAAACGATATCCTAGATCAGATAGGCAAAGCTAGATATTTCTCAACATTAGACTTAGCAAGCGGATTCCACCAAATAGAAATGAATCAAAAAGATACACAAAAAACAGCTTTTTCGGTAGAAGGCGGACACTATGAATTTTTCAGGATGCCATTCATACTAAAGAACGCCCCGCCACTTTTCAAAGGGTAAATGATAGTATTTTGGGGACCAAGTTGGTTCTATTTGCGTAGTTTGCCTTGACGATGTAATAATCTTATCTACCTCCTAGCAAGAACATCTAAAGCATCTTAAAACTGTGTTTCAAAGACTAAGAGACGCAAATTTTAAAGTTTAACTTGCCAAATCAGACTTTTTCAGAAAATAAATAGAATTTGTGGGCCATATTGTCCCGCAAGAGGGCGTTAAACCTAACCCAAACAAGATGCCATAAAAAACTTCCCATGTCTTAAAACCAAGAAGGCTATTAAGTTATTTCTCGGATTATTAACGTAATATAGAAAATTTATTAAAGACTTTGCACGAATCACCCAACCTAAACCCAAACGACAAACCAGTTTGTTGTGCCAGTAGAACTTTGTCAAACACAGAAACTAACTACTCAACTGTTGAAAAAGAAATTTTGGCGATAATTTGGGCAGTCCAAAACTTCAGACCGTGCCTAGAAAGTTCACCGTCGTCACAGATCATAAACCATTAACTTTGTTAATGATTTTAAAAAAACCAAACTCTTAAGTTATAAGTTGGAGACTCCAACTTTTGATGTTATTTATGAAAAAGGCTCACAGTATGTTATAGCCGACGCTCTCAGTTGGACAGATGGTTCCCTCAACCACAACGAACTACTCATAATGCACAAATTTACGTGTCCCATATCAGGAAAACCTATATACGTTTTAACATTCAACTAGTCCTCAAAATCGACCCTTATCCAAGATGTTTCACTTTAAACCCAGAAGAAGAGAACATTATAGACTCTCATTTGATAACACAGGCACACATATAATTATATATTATACTAAAACAGACACTGAAACCAAGCAAAACATGCGCAGTATTCGCACCTGACGACATCTTCCAAAAAATAGACGAAGTATTTGAAACCTATTTTTTGAACAATGGCATCTTCAATGCTTATCATTCCTCCCAGAAAAAACTGATAATTCCGAAATAATAAAATTAATAACAGATTATCAAATAAAAAACAACCATTGAGGCATCGATGAAACACTCTCCCACATTCGACGTTACCAATCTTTCTCATACATGAAAGACAAAATTACACAAACAATTAGTAGTAGCGAAACTTGTTTGAAACTAAAATATGATAAACAGCCCCAAAAAATTACGATGCAAATTCCAGAAATACCTGCTAGTCCACTAACATAATTCATATTGATATTTTCACGATCACTTTAACTTAACTATAATAGACAAATTCTCTTAATTTGTATCGGCATATCCAATAGCAAATAGAAACTGTGTAAACGTCGTTAAATCTTTACATTTCTTTAGCTTATTTGGAGAACAACCAAAAAATTAATTTACGATCAAGGTGCTGAATTTTCTAGCACTATGTTCAACAACTTCTATTCTCAATTCAATATAGAACTACACGTTACCTCCTTCCAACGATCCTCAAGTAATTCACCTGCAAAAATCATAACTTTTGAACCAAAAAAGATAATCGGTCAATTTAAAAGCATCTGAAAGATAATTATTCAACCTATAAAATGAGCATTTGAAAAGAAATCTACGATTCTTAGGAGCCTATATAGGGGTATGCAAAGTGGAATTAAGTGAAAAATCAATTTTATGGGAAGGAAAATAAATATTTTTTAAAATTTTTGATATTTTTTATATACTCAAAGCCCAAAATGTGGCGCGATTCCGCAGTCCATGGAGACTCGGATTGTGAATCACATGGAGGGAACCATACGTCAGAAACTGAGGACCTTTCATGTCCCCCAGATCAGGCGAGTACCAGCACCCCCAGAAGGGTCGGGCTCTAACGGTCAAAAGAGGGCATGAAGGCCAAAGCCCAATACAAAGCCGCCCTTAAAATCCGGGCTCGGCTCGCTAACTGCAAGCGAGACCTCACGGAAGATGAGGTCCGTCAGCAGAAGTGGGCCGACGAAAGGATACAAGAGGGTAGAGCATACTTCGAAAAGAAGACACACATGGCGTCGAAAGACGCCAGTTTTGCCAACAAGGTGGAGGAGCAATTGGCCGCCAAACGCCAGCGCTCCGCTGAAACCGCTAAAGCAGAGGTGCCAGCTGGCAAGCGGCCCTGCAAAAAGCCAATGTCGCGGGCAAAGCCGACGGCGAGCGATGTAGCAAGGCGGCACATAGTCGTCACGCTCATCGACCGGAGCGACCCAAACGGCAAAATGAAGCCCGAACAGTGGAAGAAGGTGGAGGAGCTGCTGTTCGATGCGCTTCTAAGTCGAATGGGTGATCCGGGCTCGCTTCCCATCTCATTTGATGGAGCGGGCTGGCTTGAGGGTGTTAAAATACTCAGCTGCAAGGATGACCACACTTTTAAGTGGGTCACCGGGGTCGTGGCTGCCCTGGACGCTCCGTGGGAGGGTGCCAAGCTGGAGGTAGTGGACAGAACGTGTATTCCGTTCGTGCCGAAGGCAAAAGTACTTTTCCCGCGGGTCGTACCAGCAGACCAAGCACTGCAGCTACTCAAGTGGCAAAATCCGGACGTGCCAACCGTTGATTGGAAGGTGATACACACTGCGAAGCTCGATAATAAAGGTCAGCAAATGGCCATCTAAATCAACAAGGAGGCCGACGATTTGCTGTACGGGAGATTCGGCAAGATGGCGTGGGGCGTGGGTAGTGTCTACCTACGACTCAAGAAGCGCCACCCGAACGATACAAATACAAACACGCTGGAGGCAGGTGAAGTGGAGAGAGACCTGGCGGAGGTCACCCACGCCACCAAAAGCTTAGAACTAGAAGATGACGAGGATGCGGACATCACCGTTCTGGAAGTCCTATCCGCGGAGGATGACACTGCCAACCATGGAGCTGAAGGTCATCCAAATCAACCTACATAAAAGTAAGTTGGCTTCGGCGGAGCTACTGATAACCTTGGAGACAGGGCACGCCGATGTCGCCTTAGTCCAGGAGCCTTGGATAGCGTCTGTTAACAAGGTTTCTGGACTGAAGCATCCAAACTACGACCTATTCTACCAGACAACAGTGAGTAGAGCAAGGACTGTGATCCTAGTAAGGAAAGGTAACTATGCTTACTTATTGTTCAATTACAGTACCGACGATCTCACGGTGACAGGGCTAGAGGGCAGCAGAGACGAGCCAATATTGATGGCATCCTGCTACGAGGCGCATGACTTGGAGGCACCCCCTCAAGAGCTAACTCGACTGGTGACGGAGGCCGAGTCAAAAAGACAGGCCCTCATCATCGGAGCAGACGCCAACGCACATCACACAGTATGGGGAGCGGGGACATAAACGATAGAGGTGAGTCACTGCTTGATTTCATACTTCAAACTAATCTTAAGATAGCAAACGAGGGGGAAGAACCAACATATGTTGGTCCTACCTCATCAAACGTCTTAGATATCACACTCGCGTCGGTAATGAATACTGTGGTAAAAGACTGGAGAGTCCTTAGTAGACATTCCTTCTCGGACCACAGGTACATTAAATTCCGCGTTAACTTTGAACGAATAGTTTAGAATAAGACATACAGAAACCCGCGGAACACGGACTGGGAGCAGTTCGGTAAAGAGGTCGAAAGAAACCTACCACGACTACCCAAGATAGCCTCACTAGACATATTAGAGAAGTCCCTGGAGACACTGACACTGCAAGGTAAATAAAGCTGCTAGCTCGCCAACAGACGGTGCAAAGCCAATTAAAAACAGAAGACGGCAGATGGACGGAAGGCAGTGAAGATGCGGCAAATGTGCTCATAGAGGCACACTTCCCTAACTGCACAGAAGTCAACACAAACACAAAAACGATATCTCCAACCACAAGGGTGGAAATTCCGGAAGATATCACAACAACGCGAAGGATAATGTGGGCCATAGACTCCTTTGAGAGCTACAAATCACCAGGTCCAGACGGGATATTCCCGGCCATGCTGCAGAAGGTCAAACACGTGATCACTCCATGGTTGAGGGAAATATTTAGAGGATGCCTTAGTTATGGCTATGTGCCGGTGGCCTGGAGGACAGCGCGGGTGATTTTCCTGCCCAAAGCAGGAAAATGTAGCCACGTTGTGCCTAAAGACTACAGACCCATAAGCCTGACATCGTTCCTACTAAAAACACTAGAAAAACTGATAGACCTCCACATTAGAGAGAATACAGGGATGACTCTAGAACAGAACCAACACGCTTATACGAAGGGCAAATCGGTGGAAACTGCGCTACATTCTCTCGTAGCAACCATCGAGAAAGCACTTCACCATAAAGAATACGCTCTAGGCGCATTTCTAGATATCTCAGGCGCATTTAATAATGTTGCGACGGAAGCAATAATGTACAGCCTAAGAGCTGTGACCCCAGCAGAAGCAGTTTACTCTTGGGTCCAGAACCTACTGAGCAGCAGGAGAATACTTGCGAAATGGGGAACCACTACCACAATCAGGGAAGCAAAGTGTGGCACTCCCCAAGGAGGAGTGCTCTCACCCCTACTGTGGAACTTGGTGGTAAACGACCTGCTAAAGAAATTCAAACGGAAAGCCCCGAAGATAACTGCCTATGCGGACGACATAAGCATAATTATCACGGGCAAGTGTCCATCGACAATCAGCTCAGTCATGGACTACACACTCAAAGAGATACTAGCCTGGGCCACAGAAGCCGGGCTGAGTATCAACGCGGACAAGACGGACCTTATTCTCTTCACCAAGAGATACAAGGTACCACGCTGGACGCCACCGAAAATAAACGATAAAATGCTGATACCAAAGGAAAGTATCAAATACCTGGGAACAGTAATAGATAGCAAATTGAGTTGGAAGCTCAATGTGGAGGAAAGGGTGAAGAAGGCCACCAATGCACTCTATACATCGCAAAAGATGTTGGGTAGCACGTGGGGACTGTCACCAAAACTGACACATTGGGTTCTCATCTCGGTTGTGCGCCCCATACTGCTCTATGGAATACTGGTATGGTGGAAAGCCACAGAGAAGTCCACATACCTTAAACGAATGGAAAAAACTCAGCGACATGCACTGATGTGCATCACAGGGGCGCTGAGAACTACACCAACTAAGGCACTACAGATTATGCTCAATGTTAACCCAGTGGACATACAAGCACGCCTTACGGCAAGAAAGACGGCACAACGGCTATACACGATAGGCAACCTGACGATACATAGCTACGGGCACAGTACAATTGGAAGGGGGACAGAAGTCGAAACAGACTATATGACCCCAAGAAACAATTTCAACTTCACGCCCACTTTCTTAGGAAAAGATGACTGGCGCTCAGGAGCAGAGCGGTCAGCCATAAACATATACACAGACGGCTCAAAAATGAGGGAGGGAGTCGGCGCAGCAGTATACTGTGCCGAACCACTCATGAGCCTGTCATACAAACTCCCGGACCACTGCAGCATTTTCCAAGCGGAGATATTCACAATAAGGAAAGCAGCAGAAGCAGTCCTACAAACTTAAATAAAACACGATGAAGTAAACATATTCGTGGACAGTCAGGCAGCAATTAAAGCCCTACAGGCCCATTAAATAGGCTCTCGGAATGTCCTGGCGGGCAGGGAAACACTAGATGCACTCGGCATTTCTAAAAAAGTGCGCATCTATTGGATTCCAAGCCATCAGGGATTCGAGGGCAACGAGATAGCAGACACGTTGGCTAAGCAAGGTGCAACGGGACTCAACAGTGATTCTGCGGATGTTCCGATCTCACTGCGAACGCTACACTCATACATGGAAAAACAAGCACGGGATACAGCAGCACTAAGGTGGACAAACACCTCTGACTGCAAAATCTCTTAAATAATGTGCAAAACATATGATGTCAAACTAACGCAATACATGCTAAGCCTAAAAAGGCATGACTGCCGAAGGCTTGCGGGTCTCTTGACGGGACACTGCCTAACCGCGGTACACATGAAAAGGCTTGGCTTAACGGATAACGACGAATGCAGGAAATGCAAGGATACAGGTGTCAAAGAGACGTTAGAGCACCTCCTCTGAAGCTGCCCCCCACTGGCAGCACAACGACTACGCCACTTCAAAGCTCCCTTTTTTGCCTCGCTCGATGAAGCCAGCAAGAAAGAACCTAAAAAATTTCTAGCGTTTGCTAGAAGCACTCACACCACCCCTTTAGCGGTCTATGTGTGACATTCCCCCTTGGGAGGGTCAGCCGGTCTAACCTAACCTAACCTATATTGTTTTTAAGACTTTTAACTTTTAAAATTAGTATTAATTTTAAAAAAATAATTATTTTTTAAGCTTATTATACTCGTTACCGTAGGTAAAGGTCCACACCCTTCAAGCTAGAGACTTGACACTTTCCAATTCTCTTTATTTATGAGATAGTAAATTAAAGTGTTGAGATGATGGTTCTACGATAACTGGAGATCTGGCAAATCGATAAGTTCGATAACTCAAAACCGATAAATCCTTATATTTCGCACATACTTACAGCTACAACTACCAAATTTGGTGAGCAGATATCTACTAGTACCCCCAAAAAACTGCATCAAAATTTTTGAAGCCACGCCCACCGATTCTGCCCCAACCCCCCCCCCCCCCACCCCCTTTTAAAGTCAAAAAAGCCTATATATCCTACAGTTTTTAAGCTTAAGCCAACAAATTTGGTGCCAAGATAGGAGTTGATGACCCCCCAAAAACTGCATCAAAACTTTGGATGCCCCGCCTACCGATACTACCCTAGCCGCCCCCATCCACCCCAACACTTCGTCAAAAACGCGAATGCTTGTATCTTCAAGAGTTGTGGAGCTAGAGCCACCAAATTTGGTAGGAAGATAGCTGGCAGCGACCCCCTAAAATCGGCTTCAGTTATGGAGGCACCCCCACCCATACCGTCCCCAGCCCGCTTTCCCCTCCTTTTACAAACTTTGAGCTAGAGTCAACAAATTTAGTATGCAGATAGCAATTGACATCCCACACAGATATGCATCAAAAATTTGGATGCCACGCCCACCCACACCACTCCCACCCCATTTTCCCTACTTTTACAAACTTTGAGCTGGAGTCACAAAATTTGGTATGAAGATCCACAAAGATCTGCAGCTAAAATTTGGATGCCACATCGACCCAATCTGCCCCCAGCCCCATTTTCCCCACCTTTTACAAACTTTGAGCTAGAGCCACCAAATTTGGAAGGAATATAGCTGGTGGCATCCCCATCTGCATCGGAGAATCTTTAAGGCTGCGTGCACCCCTGCCGCATCCGTACACCTTCGCAATCAGGCCATTTATTACCGGTTTTAATACTAGTAACGAGTATGCCGCAGTCGATTGCGTCCGACTGCAACGTTTCCACTTGTTTTTATACTCGATACCGAAGGTAAAGAGTATATTGGTTTTGTGCAATGTCCGTCATGGTGTCTGTCCGTCTGTCCGTCCGTACGTCTGTCCGTCTGTCCGTCCGTATGTGTGCAAGTTTTTTCCACACCCTTCAAGCTAGGGACTTGAAACTTTCCAATTCTCTTTTTCTATGGGATAGTAAATTAAAGTGTCAAGATTGGGGTTCTACGATAACTGGGGGGCTGGCAAATCGATAAATTCGATAACTCAAAAACGATAAATCCGCATATTTCACACACCCTTACAGCTAGAACTACCAAATTTGGTAAGAAGATAGCTACAAGCAACCCCCAAAAAACTGCATCAAAAATTTTGGAGCCACGCCCCCCATTCCACCCCCAGACCCCCCGCATTTTAAAGTCAAATAAGCCTATATCTCCCACAGTTTTTGAGCTAGAGCCACCAAATTTGGTGCCAATTTAGCTGATGATGACCCCCCCAAAAACTGCACCAAAAGTTTGGATGCCACGCCCACCAATACCGCCCTAGCCGCCCCCAGATGCCCCAACGCTTCGTAAAAAACGGGAATGCGTGTATCTTCCAGAGTAGTGGAGCTAGAGCCACCAAAATTGGTAGGAAGATAGCTGGTAACGACCCCAAAAGAACTGCATCAAAGTTTTGGAGCCACGCCCACCCATCCCGCCCCCAGCCCCCCCGCATTTAGAAATCAGAAAAGCCTATATCTCCCACAGTTTTTTAGCTAGAGTCACCAAATTTGGTGCCAAGATAGATGATGATGACCCCCCAAAAACTGCATCAAAAGTTTGGATGCCACGCCCACCAATAACGCACTAGCCACCCCCATCTGCCCCAACGCTTCGTCAGAAACGGGAATGCGTGTATATTCCAGAGTAGTGGAGCTAGAGCCACCAAATGTGGTAGGAAGATAGCTGGCAACGACCCCCAACAATCTGCATCAAAGTTTTGGAGCCTAGCCCATCCATTCCGCCCCCCTTTCCCCACCTTATACAAACTTTGAGCTAGAGTCACCAAATTTGGTATGAAGGTTGCATTTGACATTCCACAAGGACCTGCAGAAAAAATTTGGATGCCACGCCCAACCATACCGCCCCCAGCCCCCCTTTCCACACTTTATACAAACTTCGAGCTAGAGTCACCAAATTTGGTATGAAGAGAGCAATTGACATCCCACATGGATCGGCAGCAAAAATTTGAAAGCCACGCCCACCCATACCGCTCCAAGCCCCATAGCCCCCCTTTCACCACCTTTTACATGCTTCGAGCTAGAGTCACCAAATTTGGTATGAAGGTAGCATTTGACATTCCACAAGGATCTGCAGCAAAAATTTGGATGCCACGCCCAACCATACCGCCCGCAGCCCCCCTTTCACCACTTTATACAACTTTGAGCTAGAGTCACCAAATTTGGTATGAAGGTAGCATTTGACATTCCACAAGGATCTGCAGCAAAAATTTGGATGCCACGCCCAACCATACCGCCCGCAGCCCCCCTTTCCCCACTTTATACAAACTTTGAGCTAGAGTCACCAAATTTGGTATGAAGGTAGCATTTGACATTCCACAAGGATCTGCACCAAAAATTTGAATGCCACGCCCAACCATACCGCCCCCAGCCCCCCTTTCCCCACTTTTACAAACTTCGAGCTAGAGTCACCAAATTTGGTATGAAGA
Source organism: Scaptomyza flava (assembly GCA_030179655.1). Classification (NCBI taxonomy): domain Eukaryota; kingdom Metazoa; phylum Arthropoda; class Insecta; order Diptera; family Drosophilidae; genus Scaptomyza; species Scaptomyza flava. The sequence continues at coordinate 63,874,001 of JARNME010000404.1, forward strand.
TAGCAATTGACATCCCACATGGATGGGCATCAAAATTTTTAATACTGGTATCGAGTATACCGCAGTCGGTTGCGTCCGACTGCAACGTTTCCACTTGTTTCTTTTTTAATTTTGTTAAACATCACAATCCGTAAAAGATATCTAAAAGAGTAATCATCTCTGAACTAAAAGTATTTTCTAATTCTTTTTCTGATTTTACATGCCTCAGTGATGAAATTAGTGGATCTGAAGATGCTGTATAAAACTTATTAAGGGACTCTTGCGATTTTTCAGAGAGCTCTCTAATTGGCAAAGACTGATACTTAATCATATCCTTGCCATGCGCCGATATATTATGGACTATCGAGGTCAACTTTTTCTGCGGATATAATTCTGCTAAAAGTGATGTAGTTTTTGAAGCATATTCTCCATATTTGGCAGAATCAACTTTTTCCTTGCAGTTCAAAACATTTAAGATCGTTCACAATCTCTTAACGATTTGATTGTTTATCCCTGTGATTTGAGTTACAGCCTCATCATTTTCAAAAAATCTTCTCGACGTGTTTCCATCGTTTGAATTTCCGTAGCCGTACTTGGGGCAGTCTACTTTAAGTCCAATTAGTTTGAAAAACCCATCCTGTATTCTCTTCTTTCTGATCTTTTCCTTTTCTTTGTTAGATGTGTTTTCGTCAAAGTTTTTGTCCTCTTGCAATGGTGAGATCCCAAATTCATAATTTTCTTAATTTGTAGTATCACTTTAAATGTCAAAGTTTTTTTGAGTTTTTTTGGGCAAATGGGCCATGACAAAGTTGACTTTGTGTTTGTCAGTTCATGACCACTTTTCCGTCAACCATGGTCAGGTGGAACTCGTAATTACATTCAATGTATTTTATTCTCAGATTTCGAGCTTTGTTGGCTTAATCTTACTTATTTGGTCTTCAATATCCCTTACTTTGTTCCGTATAATTTCTGGCGATTCCCTTGCAAACTGAAACATTTTTGGTCGGCAATAATGTACAGATGACGGTCGTTGATTTTTGCAGTGTAAATTACTTTATTTTTTAAAATTAATTTTAATGCTTGAATGTAATAAAAATTAAATCTTATTCGCTTGTAACGACGTAAATCTGGGGCTGGGGTCGGCGTCTCAGTCGCGCCAGGGTCGCTTACAGAATATTTATAAGTTGCTGGGACACTGGAGGAGCTGTACCGGGGCATACCCAGGGGTAGGGTCAATAGAGGAGGACGTAGGTGAAGAGAGAAGGGAGTCGTGAGCATGCCTTACGCGCTGGCGACGATTTGGGAGTCACTCGAAGGAGTAGGCTGGTTAGTCCAGAGTATTACTCGGAGAACTAACCAACCGTTCCCCGAATGGCTCTTCGTCGCCGACCAGGGCGTCGAGTGTGGTTCTGTGGGCACGGGAGGGTGAGAGTTAAACAGCTAGCTGGTCAGGCTGAGGGTAAGACCCGGAAGCCCGTGCACCAACTGCCTAATCCCATCCACCCGCGCCTGTCACCGGCCGCGTCCTTGAGAATCTCTCGGACGCGTATGAGAGATGCGAGTGAGAGGATTCGTCGCGCACAGAGTAAGACTCGGAATGCGTACTCGCCCCCCCACTCGATCTCCCACAACGGCAACGCCTGGGTATTACCCACTTGTCGCTACACGTGGAACATACTCAAGAGGCAGGCGTCGCAGAATCTAGAGTAAGACTCGGAAGATTCGCTAACATACCCCTCAAGTCTGCCCCACGTGGGCCATTTGGTGAGGCGCACCTAACCACCATTTCTCCACCCGTCGCTACCCATGGGACCCACCCAAGAAGCAGGCGTCGCAGAATCTAGAGTAAAACTCGGAGGATTCGCTTGCGTACTCCTCAGGTCAGCCCCACGGGAGCCACAGGATGAGGTGCTCACTAGCTGAAAAGGGGTAGAGGGGAATAAATAGAATACACAAACACTTCTACGTTAAATATTTATTTATTTTTATTTAACAATTATCACTACACATGGCCCTAGACCGCACCAAATCTACATGTAGCTGCCTAAGCAACCGTTTTTCGGCCCATCGCAGATGGCTGACACTTACCCCAATCTGTGTGTAAATGTACGAACGGTGTGTGTGCTTGTATGTGTGGATGTATAAGCCTGTGTGTCGATGCCGGGTGTGTGTGTGTATTAGCCTGGGGGTGGGTGTAAGCCTGGGTGTGCCTGTGGGTGTGTGTGGATGCCTGTGCGGGTGTGCTTGAGTGTGTGCCGGTGTGTGTGTGTATGTGCCTGTGTGTGTGTGCGGGTGTCGATGCCTGGGTGTACGTAAGCCTGGGTGTGCGTGGGTATGCGTGTGTGCCTGTGTGTGTGCGTAAGCCTGGGTGTGCCTGTGGGTGCATGTGGATGCCTGTGCGGGTGTGCTTGAGTGTGTGTGCCGGTGTGTGTGTGTATGTGCCTGTGTGTGTGTGCGGGTGTCGATGCCTGTGTGTGTGCGTAAGCCTGGGTGTGCGTGTGTGACTGGGTGTGCGTAAGCCTGGATGTGCGTGGGTGTGTGCGTAAGCCTGGGTGTGCGTGTGTGCCTGTGTGTGTGTGCGTAAGCCTGGGTGTGCGAGGGGCCTGTGTGTGTGTGTGCGTAAGCCTGGGTGTGCGTGGTGACTGGGTGTGCGTGTGTGCCTGTGTGTGTGCGTAAGCTGGGTGTCGTGTGTGCTGGGTGTGGGTGCCTGGGTGTGCGAGTGTGTGCGTAAGCCTGGGTGTGCGTGTGTGCCTGTGGGTGTGTGCCTGTGTGTGTGCGTAAGCCTGGGTGTGCGAGGGTGCCTGTGTGTGTGTGCGTAAGCCTGGGTGTGCGGTGTGACGGGTGTGCGTGTGTGCCTGTGTGTGTGTGCGTAAGCCTGGGTGTGCGTGTGTGACTGGGTGTGCGAGCGTGCCTGGGTGTGCGAGTGTGCCTGTGGGTGTGTGCGTAAGCCTGGGTGTGCGTGTGTGCCTGGGGGTGCGAGTGTGCCGGTGGGTGTGCGCGGTTTTTACTGCACTTTTGCTGCCACTCTTTGCAAGTCCTCGCTAGCCGTTGCCTTTGTTGTTGCCTCCGCTGCTGTCGTTGCTGCCGGGTGATGCCACCGATCGTGGCCGTTGTTGCGTTTGCCGTTCTGGTGGTGGTCGCACCCTGTGGTTGTTGTTGTGATAGCCGTTGCGGTGGCGCGCTGTTGTTGCCGGCTGTGGCTGTTGTTGTTGCAGTGGCTGCTGTGGTGCGCTGCTATTGCAGACTGTGGTTGTTGTTGCGGTGGCTGCTGTGGTTGCTACTCCTGTTGTTGTTGTTGTTGCTGTCACTACCGTCGCGAGAACTTTTTACTGTCACGTTTAACATCAAAATCCAGACTCGCAAATCGCAAATATGCAAATCATTTGCTCGCCGTCTTCTTCTTCTCTTTTCTGGGTCCCCACACGTCGTTTCTCTGCTGGTTCCGATAGTGAACCAGCGCTCACTTTCGCGTCGCGCTTGCGCAAATGTGCGCGGAACATGCATGGTACGCACAACACAAGGTAACATATATGACGTCACGGACGGAAGACATAAATGTGCGGTAGTTTTCTGCTACCTCACACCCTCTCCTTACTTCGGGTGGCGATGACGGACAGTAACTTTCCCGGCTTTGGTCACCTTGACCTGGAAAGCATGGCCTTCCACCTCCATCAGGTACTTGGTCCCGTGAATGGTGTTGCGCCGCACCGCCACCTCGACGCTGTCCAGGACGTCTTGGGGTAGCAGTCCCCCCGTTCCCTCTACCCGCCAGCTCTCCGGGGCCATCACCCAGTCAATGGTGAAAAGCGGCAGGTCGTTGATTCCAGCGTCTTCGAGGGTGAGTGTGTTTAGCACCTCCTCAACGGCGTCGTCTGACAGCCATCCCGGGTCCATACTTAGGTCTCTCCAGGGGTCCATGGCGGGTAGGGGTACGCTTCCACTAGAGTCGGGGGTGTCCTCAGGTGGTTCGTAGATGTCGGTGTTCCTACTATCATCGGAGTGGTATCCGTCAGGATACAGGTATTGACGGCTGTGCCCCTCCGGATCGAACAGGATGCGGCCTTCTGCTTCGGACATCTTCTCGCTATAATAAGATGGGGGTGTTAGTATTATCTGCATCGCCCTACCTACAGTGCGGCTTGTGGGGGGGTCTGAAGGACTTGACACAGTGATGGGGGAAGGTGGACTTGGTTCTAGGGCAAGAGTGGTGTCTGGGTGGCCCTCGTCGGGGTCCGTGACGAACGGCTTCAGATCTGCTAGGCTAGCCATCCGACGCCGATTTGTCTCCATATGTTGGAGGCGTACCACATTCGGGGAGACGAATTTCTTCACGACGTAGGGTCCGTCGAACTTTGGCGCCAACTTTGCTGCAAATCCTTCGGCGGCGTTAGACAAGACGTGATGTTTGGCCAATACCTGAGTGCCCACGGTTGGTCGCCAGTCTCGGTGGCGTAGGTTGTATTGTCTTGCCTGGTCTTGGGACGCCCTTTGTACATTCTGTTGCACTGCCTCGAAAACCTTTCGTAGCTCGGTGGCGCGTGTCTCGGGAGTTGTCTGTATTCTTCCACTTCCCGGGGTAACCTGGTCGTATAGTGCGTTCGGCAGACGGGGTCGTCGCCTTGGACTAGGAACGCTGGGCTGAATCCGGTCGTGTCTGAAGCGCTGGTATTTATGGCCAACATTATCTCCGGGAGCAATTCATCCCACGAGCTCTGGTGTCCCTCGATGTACTGGGCCAGCATGGTCTTTATCGTCCGATTTGCTCTCTCCGTCGGGTTCTGTTGGGGGCTGTAGGGGGCGGTGTGTTGTAGCTCCATCCCGAGTTTCTCGCAGAATCGGTGAAAAGATCTGCTCGTAAACTGGGTCCCGTTGTCACAAACGAAACACCGCGGTGTCCCGAAGCGACAAAGGATCCGTTCTCGGAAGGCTCGTTCCAAGTGGGCAGTCGTAGCTTTGCGCAGCGGGACTAACTCCACCCATTTAGAGAATAAGTCGAAGAACACCAGGAGCATGGTGTTTCCGTGTTTCGAGCGTGGCAGGGGACCAATGAAATCCGAGCAGACAGTCCCGAAGGGTTCCGCTACTTGTCTGGTCAACATCTTCCCCGCAGGCTTCATCTGGCTCACCTTGTACGCCTGGCATTTGGTACATCGTCGTACGTATCGGGTTACGTCTCGAAACAAGCCGGGCCAGTAATACCGTTGCGTTACTCGACTCGCTGTCTTCCGTATTCCCAGGTGACCAGCGGTGGGGTTGTCGTGACACTCCTTCAGGACGCGGGAGCGCTGGTCCGATGCTACGCATAGCTTCCAGGGGACGTAGTCCTCTTCCGTGGGGCGATGACCTAGGTGTCGGTACACGTGACCGTTCTCCAGCGTATAGTCCGGGTGATTCTTGGGGTACTCCTCGATGCGCTTTGTCAATTTGAGGAGCCATGGGCACGTGATGGTTTCGGTTAGTACCGTCTGTAGTACTTCTTCCAGGGGTTGCCTCGACAGCGCATCAGCCACGACATTTAACTTCCCCCGACGGTAGTGGATGTCGAATTGGTATTGCTGCAATTCCAGGGCCCACCTCGCAATTCGGCCAGTCGGGTTGTCAATGCTATTAAGCCACTTAAGGGCTAAGTGGTCTGTGATCACATCGAAACGGTAGCCCTCGAGGAAACATTTCAGCTTGCGGATGGCCCAAACAATCGCTAAACATTCCTTCTCCGTCGCTGAGTAGTTTTCTTCGGGCTTCGACAACCGTCGGCTGACGTACGCTATCACGCGCTCTGCCCCGTCTATTTCTTGTGTCAACACTGCTCCCAACCCAAAGTCACTGGCGTCCGTTTGTAGCACAAACTTGGCCGAGAAATCTGGGCAAGCAAGGATCGGAGCTTTGGTAAGGCGTAGTTTCAGCTCGTCGAACGCGGCCTGTTGTGGTTCACCCCACTCCCATCGTTTGCTCTTCCGGAGCAGTATCGACATCGGTTGCACTACCTCCGCGAAGTTTGACACGAACCTCCGGTACCACGATGCTATCCCAGGCAGCGGCGCAATTCCCGAACGTTGGTTGGGGGAGTTAGTTTTCGGACGGCTGCGATCTTCTCGGGGTCGGTGTGTATCCCTTGTTCGCTGACGACGTGGCCTAGATAAGCAATGCTTTTGCGGAAGAACTTGCACTTGGCTTTGTTCAGGCGCAGATTTGCTTCGCGTAGACGGCGAAGAACTTCCTGAAGGTTCCGGAGGTGGTCGTCTAAATCCGAGCCCGTGATGATGATGTCGTCGAGATACGCGAAGGCATGTGGTTCCATGTCGGGGCCTATGACTCCATCGAGTGCTCTTTGGAACGTGGCTGGTGCGGAGTGTAAGCCAAAAGGCATGACCTTCCAGTGGAAAAGGCCTCGTCCCGGCACCGTGAACGCCGTGTATTGACGGCTGTTGCGTGCCATGGGGATCTGCCAGTACCCACTCTTCAGATCCAATGTGGTAATGTATTTCGCGTTACGAAGTCTCTCCAAGATGTGATGAATCCTCGGCAGCGGGTACGCATCCGGAACAGAGCGTGCATTTAGCTGCCGGTAGTCAATGCACATCCGGATGTCTCCCGTCTTCTTTCCTACTAACACAATAGGCGCACTGTGGGGACTCTTCGAAGGCTCGATGCAGTCGTTTTTCAGAAGTTCATCTACCTGGTCGTAGATGACCTTCTGCATCGCTGGGTTCTTCGGATAATATCTCTGTTTGATTGGTCTCTCATCGCGCATGGTGATCACGTGCTCCGCGATGTGTGACACGCCCTTCAAACCATCAAACAGCGCTAGCTCACGTTCCAGAAACTCCCGTACCCGAGGGTCTGTTTCCACTTCATGGTCGTCTTCCATCTTGCCTGGGCCTGGTAAATCTTGGGCGACTGCGAAATGTTCGCTTCTTTTCCCCGAAGGGGAACGAGGACGTTGGGGTGGTACGCCACCCTCAAGTGGCCCTCGTGAAATATCGCCTTCCTGTCGTACAATCCTTTGCTGCTCTTCCTCGTCGACCGGTCTTATCTCCTTATCCTGAGGCAGCTCCGTTGACGCCCTAAAGGTCACCTCACGACTGTAGACAGCTGGTGGCTCACGGGTGCTCGGGTCTTCCTTTAATTGGTCGGATCTCGGGGCTGGTGTGGGTGGTTCCTGGTGGTGTTTTGCTATTTGCGCTCTCGGGGCTGGTGTGGGTGGCTCCGGGTGGTGGTCGGTTGTTCGTACCCTCCGTCGGCCAGTCGGGCTCTGAAGCATCCCGGGCGTCAGCTGCAGTTCCATGGCTCCGAAAGACAGGGTGGCTTCCACCGCGCACAGGAAGTCGATCCCCAGGATGAGCTCATCAATGATCGTAGGTAGCACCAGCAGCGGCAGGTGGACATGCTGCTCCCCGAACTGTACAGTCGTCGTACAGGCCTTAGTGACGGTGGTACGAGACCCGTCTGCTAGGCTTACTCCCACTTGAATGTCCTGTTGTCCCGTTGCTGTCAACCTTTGTGCGACTGCCTCACTGATGAAACTTCGCGTCGCTCCGGTGTCGATAGTAGCCAGAAAGGGTTTCCCTTCCATTCTCACTCTGGCTACTATCCGCGCGTTCTCTAGTCGTATGGCTCCGTTTATTTCTGTGGCTGGCTGTTCATCGCTCCCCCCTGGTCCGGATTCGAGGAGGGAGGCATTCCGTTTCCCGACGGCTGGGTGCAACACTCAATCGTCCTCACGCCTCGTCGTCCACACTGCCAACAGTGGAGCACTTGTGGGTTTCTGCAATCCCGGTTGAGATGTCCTGGTTGCCCACAGCGTCGACATGCGGTCTGGACGTCTATCAGTGTGTCCGGTCGGGGTCCGTTGCTGGCTCCGGGGGCACTGTCGCGAAACGGGTTGCGATGTCGAGGTGTCGGGGTGGGAACTTCTGGATTTGCTGTGGCTGGTTTATGCACCGAGTGGGGTCTCGTAGGTGCCTTCATCTGCCCTTCTCTCTCACGGACCATCTCATAATGTGTGGCCAACTGGGTAAGTTGACTCAGGCAACTCACCTCATGACGTCGGATGTACAGCTGGTATTCCGGTAATAAATTCTCGTAGATTCGGTCAAGCTCCCTGTCGCCCGTATACCCGGCACGCTGCATCATAAGCCGCAGCTGTACCATATAGCGCTTGAATGTTTCTCCGTTTCGCTGCAGGTGGGTGCGGATCTGATCTTCCAGCCTCTCGAAGTACCGTGGTGGCAGGTAGAAATCCAAGAACTCCTTTTTGAACCTGGTCCAGGTTTCCCCATACATATGACTGACCCTGAACCAACTCTCGGCTTCCCCAGTCAAGAGCTCCGAAATGGCCAGAGGTAAGCGATTCAGCTCGATTTGATGTGCTGCCGCCCTTTCCTCTACACGCTCAATGAAGCTAAGCGGGTCCGTGGTCCCGTCGAAAGTTATGCCCCAGCGGTGAACCTTCTCCGCCAGCATTCCATATGGGGCTTCTGGTCTGGTGCCTGTGGTGACTTGCGGCGAGCTGTGCCGGGGTCGCGGAGGTGATCGTCCTGCTAATCGTGTCGGGTCGGGTCTGGGGACAGCTCCATCGGTATTAGTCACCACTATCTGGGGTTGGGCTGGGGCTACCGGGTTGGTATCGGAAAGTGAAGGACTCCTTGAGCGTTGTTTCCTTTCCGGATCGGCTGGTGAGCTGTCTCGGTATTTCGCCTCTAGCTCTGAGAAGCGTGCTAGCAAGGTGTCTGGGTGTTCGCTCAGAGATACGAAGCCCGCTACGCGACTGCGTAGCTCAGTCACCGTGCCCTCGGCGTCGAGCCCGAACTCGCTGGCCATGGACATGAGTTCGTCCTTCCTGCGGTAGTAAATCCAGCTGACATTTACCATGATGTATCTACTGTGGAGAATTGTAAATTTTTTATTGTTTATTATTTTCTTTTTTGATCGATAAATGTTATTATTATTATCCTTCGGCAGGATCTAAAGAAAAGTTTTTATTGTTATCCTGCGGGAGGATCTGTAGATTATTATTATCCTCTGAGAGGATCTGTAGGTTTTATTGTTATTATCCTGCGAGAGGATCTGTAGGTTTTATTATTATTATCCTGCTGAGAGGATCTGTAGATTTTTTTATTATTATCCTTCGAGAGGATCTGTAGATTTAATTTTATTATCCTTCGAGAGGATCTGTAGGTTTATTATTATTATCCTGCGAGAGGATCGTTGCGTCGCACTGAGATGTGTTCACTTCGGTGACCGGGTCTTGACTACCTACTCTGGGCTCGCGGTCCGCCTTATATAGCGGCTCAGCTCTGTTGGTTGTCGGCAGCGCAGTCCTTATCAAGCTTGGCAGCGCTGCCCTTATTAGTCGTCAGCAGCGCTGCGCTTATTGGGCGTCGGCAGCCTCCGTCGCCCACGGCTGCGGAGGCAACAAAACGTAGACTGCTGCGGCAAAGGGGGGTCGGGCGCTGAGGGGTTTTCAAGGGACTTGCAAGGGGGTGAAGAGACTATATATATACATTTTGAGGGTTTTGACAACAAAAGGACAGAAAACAAGGACACAAATATCACAGAAATACACAAGGAGGGCGACCCAGGACTCCCCAGGTACTATGCGGTGGTGGGTCTTTAAGCCACAATGATGTTGTGCTCACAAAAGTGTTTCCAGTGTCCCTGCTCGGGCGCCATCTGTAACGACGTAAATCTGGGGCTGGGGTCGGCGTCTCAGTCGCGCCAGGGTCGCTTACAGAATATTTATAAGTTGCTGGGACACTGGAGGAGCTGTACCGGGCATACCCAGGGGTAGGGTCAATAGAGGAGGACGTAGGTGAAGAGAGAAGGGAGTCGTGAGCATGCCTTACGCGCTGGCGACGATTTGGGAGTCACTCGAAGGAGTAGGCTGGTTAGTCCAGAGTATTACTCGGAGAACTAACCAACCGTTCCCCGAATGGCTCTTCGTCGCCGACCAGGGCGTCGAGTGTGGTTCTGTGGGCACGGGAGGGTGAGAGTTAAACAGCTAGCTGGTCAGGCTGAGGGTAAGACCCGGAGCCCGTGCACCAACTGCCTAATCCCATCCACCCGCGCCTGTCACCGGCCGCGTCCTTGAGAATCTCTCGGACGCGTATGAGAGATGCGAGTGAGAGGATTCGTCGCGCACAGAGTAAGACTCGGAATGCGTACTCGCCCCCCCACTCGATCTCCCACAACGGCAACGCCTGGGTATTACCCACTTGTCGCTACACGTGGAACATACTCAAGAGGCAGGCGTCGCAGAATCTAGAGTAAGACTCGGAAGATTCGCTAACATACCCCTCAAGTCTGCCCCACGTGGGCCATTTGGTGAGGCGCACCTAACCACCATTTCTCCACCCGTCGCTACCCATGGGACCCACCCAAGAAGCAGGCGTCGCAGAATCTAGAGTAAAACTCGGAGGATTCGCTTGCGTACTCCTCAGGTCAGCCCCACGGGAGCCATAGGATGAGGTGCTCACTAGCTGAAAAGGGGTAGAGGGGAATAAATAGAATACACAAACACTTCTACGTTTAAATATTTATTTATTTTTATTTAACAATTATCACTACACATGGCCCTAGACCGCACCAAATCTACATGTAGCTGCCTAAGCAACCGTTTTTCGGCCCATCGCAGATGGCTGACACTTACCCCAATCTGTGTGTAAATGTACGAACGGTGTGTGTGCTTGTATGTGTGGATGTATAAGCCTGTGTGTCGATGCCGGGTGTGTGTGTGTATTAGCTGTGTATTAGCCTTAAGTACATATTAAAGGTTGCAGCACTTCGCTTCGCCATCCGTTTTTATTAATGTTGTCTGCTTTTTCAACTGTTCAGTCTATAAAAAACAAAAATTAGTAATATAAAGCTATTTAAAATACAATTTTATTTATTTTTATGCATATTTATTGAACCATATTTTAATATCGAAAGTAGACCTGATTCAGTTGCTGGCGATAGCTATCGATTAACTCAAGAGCGAGAACCAAAACCACTGCTGCCTCTATTTTGCTCTTCTTCGCTGTTGCCATTGTTCTGATTTTATTCAAAAGTAAACAAAAGGCATATCAATTAGTTTTAAGTTACATATTGTAGTAGGACGGTTATACATAAGTTACTATCGATACCTAGATGTAAAGTGCAACACTGTATTACTCTGTAACATTTATATGTAACCTAACATAAGTCTGTAGAAAGGCAAGTAGTTCGTAGTCTGTTAACAACAAGAGCGGTCGATCGTGGATATAGACATTAATAAAGAGCTCGAACTAAAACGAAGTATCGGACAAATCAGAAGTGGGATACAACTTTTCGCCATGGATGATATTAACTTAAACAATTTCAAAGTCATCCAATTAAAGAAGTGGCTGTCCTTGTTAAAATTACCAACGAAAGGTACCAAAGCAGAATTAGTTTCGCGATTGAGCCAAATTTCGCCTGATCGACGTGGATGTGCACCGGAGCTGGACAATGACGGGGATCCCGAGGACGCTGCAGACAAATGAAAATGAAAATTTTGATGACGGCGGGGGCGAGATCGAGGGTGAGATCGGTGGCGCGGGCGGCGGCAACATTGGACAGGGCAGCGCCGACATCGCGGAGTGCAATACATCAACTCGACAGGGTAGAGAAGATGAACTGATGCGTATAATTCAGCAGCTACAAGCTGAAAAAGAAGCGAGCAAAAAATCATTGACGAGTGGCGGCAAATGCAGCAAAAGCGCGTGACCAGAATCGAGGTTGGCGGCATTAGTGGTGGCGTCAGTGGCAACACTGTTGCTTTAGAAAATGGCAACGCTAATAGTGAAGATGGCGGCGGTGGAATTAGGTGCGATATTATGCCAGTAGATGGCGCTTTCAACATACCAGTAGATGGCGTTTACAATGTTACCAGTAGTAATTAGTAATAAATCGCAACGCGGGTGTCACAGCTGATATCAATAATTTTGGCGCAAATGCAGTCGTGGAACAGCCGAGAATAATAGAAAGCAAATTTTCAGCTAAATTGTTGGCGTTAGCAAAGGAAGCTACTGTAGACTTCAATGGTGGCACAGGCGTTCAAAATTGGATTATTCAAATAAAGAATATTGAGCATATATATAATCTGGACGAAGTGTGCCTGCGCATGCTACTGATCGCCAAACTAAAGGGAGATGCGCAGCGCTGGGTACAGGCGAATCCGACGCGTATGTTGCAAACATTTAATAGCTTGTGCGAGCAGCTTGTCATGGCATATGGAAGCAAAGCTACAAAATCGGACATAAGGCGAACATTTCAGGAGCGGACATGGCGATTGGAGGAAACATTCATCGCATATTATGAGGAGAAAATGTTGTTAGCGCAAGAAATCAACGTTGACGTAGAAGAATTGCTGGAACAATTAATAGAAGGGATACCAGCGAAAATTATGCGTGACCAAGCACGCATCCAGTGTTTCTCCAGTCCAGAAAAACTTTTGAAGGCGTTTGCGAATATAAGTATGCAGGAGAAAGAGCCGGTAAAGGAGGACGCGAGTTTGAATATGAAGCGACGAGATGCCAATAATATCGTGCGATGCTAAAACTGCAACGCAAGAGGCCATATAGAAAATGATTGCAGAAAGCCAAAGCGCGATGCTGGATCGTGTTATAAATGCGGAAAAATGGGGCATTATATTGCGCAATGCCCACAACATAGTGGAGAGATGCCAAACAAGTTTGTAAGGTGTTTTAAAATATTTTTTAATGTATACCCTAAATTATTTTTGGTTACAGAATGCCTCATGGACTCTGGTAGTGCGGTTTCATTGATAAAAAAATCATTGGTCCCTGAAAACATTATTAAATATCCAGTATTTGAATCCTAATACGGCATAAATAAAAGCCGTCTTGAAGTTTATGGAAAAATCTTTTGTTATATTATAAAAAAAAATCAATAAAACTTAATTTTGAGCTAATCGTGGTGTCTGCAGAGTCTATGAGTCATAATGTTGTAGTTGGGCGGGATTTTATGAATGTGTGTGATTTGGATATTGATACATCTTACGTTACGGTTGTGACAAAAAATACTGAAAACCCAGATGATAGACTAAAATGTGATAGAGCAGAAAAGTCCATAATTATGCAAGTTGAAAATGTAGTTATTGAGGGAATGGATGCAAACAGTGACGATAAGATATATGTATGCGAAAATGAAAGAAGTCTTATGAGCAGCTCGTTATTTGAGGATATTGTGACGATAAATGAAATGAGGTTGTTAGTAGTGTGTTAAGTAAAGAAAATAATGTTATGAATAAGGTGTAAAGTAAAGAAGATAGGGTTATGAAACAGCAATTAGATAAAAAGCAAGACGAAAGACATCTAAGTGAGCAACAAGATATAAGTTTTGAGGAAAATATGTTATGCATTAATATGGTCGAGGAAGGAATTGAATATAGTTTTGGGAAAAATGTTGATCACCGAAGTAGATTAAAATTTGATAAAATATTTAAGAAAGTGTATGTTGAAGCAGAAAGGCCAAGTGATACTTTGGTAAAATATGAGATGAAAATATGTGCAGAAAAGTCAAAACCATTTAGTTGCTCACCAAGGAGACTCTCCTACACCGAAAAAGATAAGTTACAAAAAATGTTAGAAGATTATTTAGAAGAAGGAATCTATAGGCACAGTGATTCAGAATATGCTTCACCAATTGTGTTAGTAAAGAAGAAAATGGGAGATTTGCGTTTATGCATTGATTATAGAAAATTTAATAAAGTATTAGTTAAGGACAATTATCCGTTACCTCTTATAGACGATTTGTTGGATACATTAGTAAACAAGAATGTGTTTTCAAAACTGGATCTGAAGAATGGATATTTTCATGTGAGGGTAAGCGAAGAGTCTATTAAATATACATACATCGTTTGTGACACCGCTTGGACAGTTCGAGTTTATGAGAATGCCAATGGTATTAAAGAATTCACCAGCAGTGTTTCAAAGGTTTGTCAATAAAATATTTGCAGATTTAATAAGAGAAGACAAAGTCATAGTGTACATGGATGACATAATGGTGGCAAGTACAGATATAGAAGAGCACTTATGGACATTAATTGAGGTGCTAAGGAGATTAGTTCAAAATAAATTAGAGCTACGACTAGACAAGTGTGATTTTATGCAGGACAGTATTAAATATTTAGGATTTTTTATAACAAATGAGGGTATTAGAGCAGACGATAAGGGGTTAGAAGCAGTAAACATTGTTCCAATACCGGACAAAACAGAGATTTTTAGGGCTATGTTCATATTTTAGAAGATTTATTAAAGATTTTTCAGTCATTGCGAAGCCATTATATGATTTATTAAAGAAAGATAGACAGTTTGTATTTGGGGAAAACGAATTAGAATGTTTTAATGTTATGAAGGAAAAACTTATGCAATCTCCTGTAATAGCGATTTATGATCACAAAGATGAAGTTGAGTTACATTGTGATGCTAGTGCAATGGGTTTTGGTGCAGTGTTGATGCAAAAGAAAAAATATGGGAAGATGCATCCTATATTTTATTTTTCAAAAAGGACGTCTGAGACTGAGGCAAAGTACCATAGTTTTGAGCTCGAAGCGTTGGCAATTATATATGCACTGCGTAGGTTTAGGATTTATTTGCAAGGAAGAAAGTTTAAGATTATAACTGACTGTAATTCGTTAGCGTTAACGCTTAACAAGGTAGAATTAAATTCTAGAATAGCGCGGTGGGCATTAGAGTTACAAAATTATGAATATGAATTAATTCGTAGAGCAGGTGACAAACTGAAGCATGTCGATGCTCTGAGTCGGAGCACCAGTATTATGATAATAGAAACAAATCCTGATCATTTTGATATATAGTTTATGGGGTCTCCCATCATTCCTTTAAGGCGTTACAGATTCATGACAAAGTCAATATACCCTGTGAAGGGTATAACAAGCAGCTTTAATAATTTTTTATAATTTTTTAATTTTGTAATAATTTTTTATATTTGGTTTTCTAGCTCCCGTGAGATTGTGTGTGCGTCCCTGTATACATATCTACATGTGCATTTTTAAATGTATGCGTAGCATTTGCCATGGCATTCATTGACCTTTCTCTACTATTATGAATTTCGGCAAACAAAATAGGCAGGCAAATATTAGTTTTGCATTGCTGGTCATAAATACTCTTTCATGTTTTCAGTTCTATGACACCTTCCAACAATTTTGCCATCGCAACTACCATACAGTTATGCAGCGATGCGCACAAATGTTGAAAGAGTATTCAGTTGTTCCCTTGTCCAAGGCATTTGCCGAAAACACGAAAGGCACAGCAAGAATGAAGCAAATGCACATTCATACGCATACTAACACATTTTAACCGTTCTTGCTTTTCGCTGGCCCGCCGCTTCTCCTTTAATGCACAGGCCGCTGAACGCAAAGCGGAGCTGAAACAAAACAAGCAACGTGCTGGCTGGCTTGCCGTAGATGAGACGCACAAATAGAACAAAGTAAAAATACCCCTTGTCACAATATTCAGTTATCGTCAACAAAAACTTGAATATATAATTTTAATATATTAATAGTTTATTTCAAGTATACAAAGACAAACTACGTGTGTTTAAGTGTTAGTTAATTTATTTATATACAACTTGTGTTATAAGTTGTGAAAGCCCAAACTTATTGCCAAAATATAAATAAACATATAAACAGATATTATATTAAAGTATCTCATGTTTTGCTCTACAATTGCACAAAGTTCATATGAAGTCTATACCACCCTTTCTTGGTGAGCAGCAGCAAGCCGAAAGAAGCAAAAGTCTAAAATTGTCGATTTCAAATTTTGTGACAACAACAAGAGAACTGAAGCGCGGCAACAATTAATTATGCCTTGCGCTTCGCACACTTTGCAGTCACAACAAAAACCTTAAACAATGATGGCCGACTATGCACCAGCTGGCATAGTAGCGAGTAAAGTACGAAAACAAGTAATGAGAAATACTGGCTAGTCGCTGTTTGTTGTTGTCTGTCCGCTTCGTGGTTGCGACGCTGTTAATTAACATAACATTCCAGCTCTTAAGACCCGTCTTGTTACATTATTCGTCTATGGTCTAAATGTTAATATGCAGAATATTGTAGTAGGGCGACTGCCCTAAGCCCAGCTGTTAAGCGATCCTATCGAGTTAGCGATTAAGTAAGGATATCGACAAAGACCATTTAACATAAAGACGGGTTTTAAGAATTGTTCGAGTTAACATGCTGTAAACCAAGTCGCAACCACGAAGCGGACAGACCAACGAGTAGAAAAGTCGGTTTCCCCTGGTCTAAAGAACTTGTGGGATAGTTCAGAGGGGGCTAAGCTGAGGCCACCAGGCGGGTCGCGGGTTGCGGATAGCGAACGGCCTCTCTATGAGGTTAGCTGCGAATAAGCGAGAATCCTTGCAAATAAGCAGTCCCGGACAAACAGCGGGTACGGTACCGTTCACCGTACCGACAAGACGCTTGTGTCGCCGTCTTTAAAGCATAGCCTCACACACTCCCAACTCCCTCTCACGTACCCTTCTTCATCCCTTCCCCAATATCTCACTCCGGGCTGGACTAAGGTGTCATTCGAACCGTGCCGAAAGTCAACCTAGCCGGGGGCCCGGATTAAAAACTAGCCCAGTCGCTAACGGTGAGCTCAGGCAGATGGCGACCGCCTGTTCTAATTAGCCTTACCCGGGTACTGCGGATCTCTGCCCGGGTGGACCCCATATTTCTCCGCAACTCGTGGGAACATGAAAGGAATTAATAAAAATATAAAGAATTTAGGTGTGCAGCTGGATACCCCTGCTGCCAGTGTCGCGAGACACTTTGAGGACCGCCTCCTTGACGGGGAGCGGCCCTCTAATGTGGGACCAGCCCCACGGCGCCCTAACCAGGCGCAGCAAACAAGAAGGCCGCAGGCGGCAATAGGTACAGCGCGCGCAACAACGACGAGGGAAGCCCCACGTCACCGTGTCGCCCCAGCTGCAGGAGGAGGAAGCAAGGCTGGACCATCCCAGCCGATGCGACCGAGGCTTAGCGCTGTTAGGCGACATGGCGTGCAGCACCAGCAGCCAAAAGCGCAGCTGCCAAAATTGGGAGAGCCGGGCGGTTTGGATGACCCAAACCGAAAAACGCTGAACGGCTCAAAGACCAAATGGTACCTCAGGTAGCTTCAGCAGGGACTACCCCCTGCTGAGGCACTGCGCATGGCAACGGCTGGAAGAGACTCGGCGAGCCAGGTACGGGGACCAGCCCCCAAACGCCTGAGCAGTAATTTGACGCCACCCACTGCCACCCCGAAGAGGGCGTGCCCAGAGGAGCGTCCCAGCACGTCGGCATCCGCCGTAGCAACAGCAGTGAGGTCTTCCCCTCCATTGTCCACCGAGACTCGCATATCGTATGCAGCGATTGCAAAAAAAAGTCAAGGTGGCCGTGTTACCTGTGGAATACCCGCAGGTAATGCTCAGCCATGGAGACCTGTCCGCATTGGAGGAGGCCATCATGGATGAGGTTATCCTCACAGGATGGGACACCGCGGTCGCGTTCGCGGGCATTCATTTCCGGGTTGGCTACCTGGTCATTGAATGTTCCGACGATCAGTCAGCGGAGTGGCTGAGGACCGTGGCGTCAAGACTGCAGTCGTGGAAAGGGGCTCCACTGCACTGCAAGGTGGGTGATGATATTCCATCACCCCACAACATCACCAACTTCTGCCCAAGAAGCGCGGATCGGTCAACCGAATCCTTGTTGGTTCTGCTGAGGAACCAGAACAAGATCGAGACCGACTCGTGGAAGGTGTTGTCTAGGAGGACGGAAGGCGGAGGTGCGCTATTGGTGATAGGCATCGATGAGGCATCCAAGGACGCGATAGTGGCGAGAGGCCATCAAGTTTCATTCCGCTACGGGACCATCCCCGTTAGCGGTCTGAAGAAGAAGAGTGTTGGCGCAAGGACTACCCCTGCCCAGACGACAGTCCCGGGAGCTGCAGGCTCGGCCCCCACACCTCCCACCGCCACTGTTCCGAGTGCTCATCTGGCAGGTGTCTCTGATTTATCAGAGGATCTGGCCGAGGATGAGGACCTGGCGGAGATGACGCTCGGTCCAGCAGAGCTGGAAGGGATGGATGATGAGGTGCCGATGTCCTCGCAAGAGCTCGCTGAGGAGCTTGAAACGGCAGAAGCTGACGTCACCATGACGGTCAGCGGTGATGTGGGCAGCTCCCAACCTACATCACCAGGAGCTAGAGCGGCGGATGAGTCATGGTGACATCAAACGTCACCGTCACTGGGCTAGCCCAGATAAACCTCCATCGTGCTAAGGCAGCCTCTGCTGTCTTGGCCAGGATGTTTATCACCCAACATCTTGGGCTAGGCCTGGTACAGGAGCCATGGATAAAAAATGGTATAAAAGGCCTGTACACCGCTGACTCAAAGGTAATCTGGGATCAAAGAGATCCTACACCTAGAGCATGCATTATGGTAAGGAAATGTATTAATTTTACTATTCTTTCAGAATTCCTCACTAGGGACTGCGTACCTATTGCCGTAAGGGCAATTGGAAACGCCCCCCCCTATTGTGGTGGCATCTGCCTATTTTGCTGGTGATGTGGACTGCCCGCCACCGGAAATAGAAAAGCTAATGGACCACTGCAGGAGAGAGAAGCTGCCGGTTATAATCGGCTGCGATGCCAATGCGCACCACTCCATATGGGGCAGCACGGACATCAACAAGAGGGGTGAGTGTCTTACCAACTTTATATTCAAGTATAACTTAGAAATTGGTAATGTCGGATCGACACCGACATTTGTAACTAGAGTTAGAGAAGAGGTATTAGACATTACTCTGATTAGTCGTTCTCTTAGGCCATATTTCAGAGAATGGCATGTCTCTTCAGAAGAATCCATGTCCGATCACAGGATTATCCTATTCAAACTTAAGGTTAATATGGATTGTAGTATACCAACTCGTAACCCCAGGAAAACGAACTGGGAAAAATTTAGGTCTACCCTAGAACTTAACCTAGCCACTGAAAACTCTGGAATACCCAGATGCACGAGTGAGCTAGAAAGAATTGTTAGAAATCTAAATAGTAGCATTAAAAATGCATATGAAGAAAGCTGCCCACTAGGGAAAACGCGTAAAGAAAAAGATGCCCCATGGTGGAATGACGGTCTTGAGAGACTGCGTATCACCACACGTCACCTCTTCAATAAAGCTAAGAGAGACGGGTCATGGGATACATACCGCGAAAGCCTCACCTCCTACAGCAAGGAGATTAGGAAGGCCAAGAGCAGGAACTATAGGGACTTCTGCGAAAGCATAACAAGCACGAGTGAAGGTGCCCGGCTCCATAGAGCATTATCAAAGCGGGCGCCGGAGGCTAATTTAGCCCTGAAGCGTAAAGATAATACATATACGAGCACCAATATGCAAAGGTTAGAGCTTCTGTTTGAGACGCACTTCCCAGGAAGTATCCCCTAGGAACCGTGCGAATCGCTTGAAACAGGAGGTCAACACAGACCAACGGCCATTGACTGGGTATGTGCCAAGTCGGTGGTCACAGTGGAGAAAATAAAATGGGCAATTGGAACCTTCCAGCCTTACAAATCTCCTGGTCTAGATTGCATATCACCGGTAGTCCTTCAGCAGGGACAGGGAATACTCCTACCCACTCTACGGAAAATCCTGGTCATATACCAAGCACTTGGAGTAGAGCTAGGGTGGTCTTCATCCCCAAAGTAGGGAAGACAGATATCACCAACCCAAAGTCCTTCAGACCCATCAGCTTAACATCGTTTTTGTTGAAAACGTTGGAAAAGCTGGTGGATTATAACATAAGGAGTACTCTGCTCACACAGAGTCCACTGCAGGCAACGCAGCACGCATACAGAACAGGCAGGTCTACGGACACTGCCCTGTATGAGCTGCACCGTAAACTGCGGGCGGCAGTAGTAAACAAAGAAGTAGCAGTTTGTGCATTTTTAGACATTGAAGGTGCTTTCGACAACACATCACATGATGCTGTCAAGGCTACCTTGAATAGAAGAGGGCTGGATAGTACAACTAGTAGATGGATTTCATCCCTATTAGGGTCCAGACAGGCTACGGCATCTATACAAGATAGTACCGTAACAGTAACAACCACAAGGGGCTGTCCTCAAGGGGGGGTTTTATCACCCCTCTTATGGAGTATACTAGTAGACGAACTGTTAAGTAGACTTGCGAACAGGGGTATTCAATGTCAAGGCTATGCAGATGACATTGTGATAATAGCTCGGGGCAAGTATGAAGAAACTCTTTGTGATAATGTTCAACTGGGACTTAGGATTACGCATAATTGGTGTAGGGAGGTTGGTCTCAACTTAAACCCTACCAAGACAATCATCGTTCCTTTCACCAGAAGATACAAGCTACAAAGGATGAGGGAGATTAGGCTCGCGGGGAGTCCAATAGAAACAAGCAAGGAAGTTAAGTACCTTGGGGTCACTTTTGACAGTAAGTTAAACTTTGGCACCCATGTTCAGAATACGATCGCAAAGTGCTGCAGAGCGCTGTATACGTGTCGTAGCATAGCCGGGAAGTCATGGGGAACATCACCAAAGATAATAAGATGGCTATACCTTATGGTAGTAAGGCCCATGCTCACGTATGGAGTGATTGCATGGGGGGATAAGGCACAGCAAATCACTGTGCAGAAGCAGCTTCAAAAGCTACAAAGAATGGCATGTGTAGGAATCACGGGAGCGATGAGGACCTGTCCCTCATCAGCGCTTGAGGTTCTATTGGAGATAACGCCACTCCATCACACAATTAGGCTGCAACAAAAGGCAACCCTCTTAAGAATGTCCGTTGAAGGAGTTGGGAGAGGATACATTCTTAGTCGAGTAGAGGCAGATATGCTATCGGGTGAACTTCCCCTACTGGCACAGCCAAGGGACGAAATGAAAGTCGAACACATGTTCGGCCAAAAGTTTCAAGTTCACCTCTGTAATAAAAAGGAGTGGACATCTCTGGAAGAGGTCCACAACATGAAGCCACACACCATAAAATGGTACACCGATGGATCCCTAACGCAACAAGGCTCCGGTCTTGGTGTGGTAGGCCCTCGGCTAATGTACCATGAGCCCCTAGGTATGCACACCAGCATATTCCAAGCTGAGGTATGTGCAATCGGGAGGTGTGTGGACTTTAATCTAAAGCGTAACTATCGGAATAGGGATATAGCCATTCTATCCGATAGTCAAGCAGCAATAATGGCACTTAGTAAGACCGAAATCAGGTCAAAGGTAGTTCGTGAGGTACGAACCAAGCTAGACACTCTGGGATCACAAAATAGGCTTGCCCTAAGATGGGTCCCGGGACATGTCGAAATAGTGGGGAACGAAGAGGCAGACAAGCAAGCAAGACTGGGGGCAGCGACACCCCTAATAGGACCCGAGCCGTACTGTGGTATAGGAAGAAGCACAATACGGCAAGAACTTAGGAATGAAGAGAGACTTCTGCGAAGAACGTGCTGGGCAAGGACACCAGGACTCAGACAAGCAAAGATTCTCTTGGGTAGCTATAACCTTAAACGGTTTAAGCAAGTAATATCAATGGGTAAAAATAGACTCAGGATACTCACCGGTCTCTTGACAGGACATTGTAGACTACGAGGTCACTTGGCAAAGCTAGGTATAGTCAGCAGCGAGATTTGCAGATTCTGCGAAATGGAAGGAGAATCCTCCTTGCACATTATAGCAGAATGCGTAGCCTTAGCAAGGAAAAGAAGTAGTTTTCTAGGAAAACATATTGTAGAATTTAGCGATTTAGAAACCATCGACCCAACAAAGGTACTTGCTTTTATGCAACACCTGGGCCTGATGGAAGAGCTATAGGCCAAGAAGGGGGCACAATAGATCTATTTGGTCGCAGTGTATTTACCCCCAATATAATAATAATAATATAATAATAATAATAATGACAAACAGCTGCGCTTGTTTTGATTGTTGCTCTTTTGTTTACAATACACTGCTGTCATGTTGGTGTGCAGTAAATTTATTTATATAAAACTTGTCTTATAAGTTGTGAAAGCCCAAACTTATTGCCAGATATAAATAAACATATAAACAGATATTATATTAAAGTATCTCACGTTTTGCTCTACAATTGCACAAAGTTCATATGAACTCTATACCACCCTTTCTTGGTGAGCAGCAGCAAGCAGAAAGAAGCAAAAGTCTAAAATTGTCGATTTCAAATTTTGTGATAACAACAAGAGAAACGAAGTGCGGCAACATTTAATTATGCCTTGCGCTTCGCACACTTTGCAGTCACAACAAAAAGCTTAACAATGATGGCCGACTATGCACCAGCTGGCATTGTAGCGAGTAAAGTGTGGAAACAAGTAATGAGAAATACTGGCTAGTCGCTGTTTGTTGTTGTCTGTCCGCTTCGTGGTTGCGACTCTGTTAATTAACTTCCAGCTCTTAAGACCCGTCTTGTTACATTATTCGTCTATGGATATCGATATAAGATTTTAAGAGCAACAATGCATGATATTGAAATAGGTGGCATCGCAGCATCACTGCTGACCCCGATAATAGTTGCGTAAATACTGCTGTGGAACAGCCGGCAACAAGAGATGGCAAATTCTCAACTAAATTGTTGTCGTTGGCGAAAGAAGCTGCGATGGACTTTAATGGTGGCACAGGCGTCCAAAACTAGGTTATCCAAGTAAAAAATATTGAAAAAATATACAATTTGGACGAGGCGAGCCTGCACATCAGCAAACTTAAGGGAGAGGCGCAACGCTGGGTGCAGGCGAATCCGACACGCATGTTGGAACCGTTTAATAGTTTGTGCGAGCAGCTTGTTACGGTGTTTGGCAACAAGGCCAAGGAAAATTTCAGGAGCGGACATGGCGCTCTGAAGAAACATTCATCGCATATTATGAAGTGAAGATGTTTTTAGCGCAGGAAATCAACGTCGATATAGAGGAATTATTGGAGAAAATAATAGAAGGGATACCGGCAAAAAATATGCGTGATCAAGCACGTATCCAGTGTTTTTCCAGCCCTGAAAAATTGTTGAAGGCGTGTTAGGTAAAGAAAATAGTACTATGAGTGATATGTTAAGGAAAGAGAAGAGTGTTATGAATAATGTGTTAAGTGAAAAAGATAGGGGTATGGAACAACAATTAGATGAAAACCTTGACGTAGGGCAAGGTAGTTTAAATGAGGAATTTTGCAAATATAAGCTTGCAGGAGAGAGAGTCGGATGAGAAGGAGTCTGGTGTGTCATTTAAACGAAGAGATGGCAATAATTAGATGCGCTGTTACAACTGCAATGTAAGAGACCACATGGTAAAGGATTGCAGGAAACCAAAACGTGAGGCTGGATCGTGCGGCTCTGCATTGACTATAGGAAATTGAATAAAGTATTAGTTAAGGATAACTAACCTTTGATCGACGATTTATTAGATAAATTAGTTAATAAGAATGTGTTTTCAAAACTAGATTTGAGGAATGGATATTTTCATGTGAAAATTAGCGAAGATTCTTTTAAATATACATCTTTTGTCACACCGCTGGGACAGCTTGAGTTTATGAGAATGCCTATGGGATTAAAGATTTCACTAGCAGTGTTTCAAAGGTTTATCAATAAAATATTTGCCGATTTAAAAAAGAAGATAAAGTGATAGTGTAAATGGATGACATATTGGTGGCAAGTACGGATATAGAAGATCATTACAAAACATTAAATGAAGTGTTAAGGAGATTGGTTCAGAATAAATTAGAGCTACGACTTGACAAGTGTGCATTTTTGCAAGATAGTATTAAATATTTAGGATTTTCTATTACGAATGAAGGTATCAGAGCGGACGACAAGGGATTAGAAGCAGTAAAGAATTTTCCAATACCGGACAAAACATAAACTGTGCAGAGAATTTTGGGGCAATGTTCATATTTTAGAAGATTTATTAAAGATTTTTCAGTCATTGCGAAGCCATTATATGATTTATTAAAGATATATAAACAGTTGTTATTTGGGGAAAACGAATTAGAATGTTTTAATGTTATGAAGGAAAAACTTATGCAATCTCCTGTAATAGCGATTTATTATCATAGGGATGAAGTTGAGTTACATTTTGATGCTAGTGCAATGCCTTAACTTGTAAGGATTTTTGTAGCCTTGCTTGTACGACTTGCAGTTCAGCATGTCGAATCCATCATTAATTTTTAAGACAAAATCTGCTGTGGCCAATGCAAATTTCATGTTTTTGGCGGAAAATAGTTGGTTTTGATTAGGCAACAAGCTTAGGCAACATGCGAGTATTTCTGCTTCATGCGTCAATTTCATACAACTCCGCAACCACACTCCAGCACCATCATGATTCCAAAGGGCATTGTTAGCTGGAGTTCGGATTCGAAATTAGGCAGTTCCTTAGGCTTTTGAACAAATGAACATAATCATACATCAAGTATATATTATTTCCTTTGGAGTCAACCATTTTGCTAAGTCGCCTATATACACTTTTGTTGACTACTGATTGATCTCATATTACGGCTTTAACTCTAAGACCCATGTTGACAAGTACATTGATATTCTCTTTCAAGCTTTGAGTCGTTGTATCTACAGCCGATTTCTGACTACCTGTGCAATAGTAGGAAAATGCGTATTTCCATGGCTGAATACTTTCTTTTACTTGGAAGAATAGAAAAGTATTCGCAATAAGTGGCTCGCGCTTTTTTTTGCCACAATCAACAAAGCCGTCTGTTGGGTCTGTTGTGTTGTTTTACAAACAGAAAATTTTTCGGAACGGTTTTCAGTCTACACCTATAATTTTAAATTCTAAAAGTGGAATTTTAAATTAAAATTTTAAAATTAAAATTTTTGGTTTAAATATTTTTTATTTAAGTGCTTACATTTTAGTTTTCGCAAAACTTTTTGATTGAAAATGTTTTCATTTTAAAGTTAAGCATTAGAAACCTTAAATTAACTAAAATAATGTTTGAATCAAAATGTTACATCCATATCAGTACTTAACACTACATTGGTGTTTAATTCATGTACAACAAATATATAGTATAAGCAACTTTTAATTGTTATTAAACTTTTTGCTTGAGGCACACACTTGTAGCAGCATTGCGTGATATCTCTTTTTGTTTAGTTAATAGATTCCTCTAATTATTAATTAATTGTTAATTATGTTATGTTTATAGACTTAGTATGAATTATTTATATAATTTTAAACTAATTTTCTAAAACTTACCGATCACGAAAAGCCAATAAGTATACCACGACTCGAGCCTGAGACTTAACGATTACTAAGCGGATGCCATAGACATTGCGCTGTTGCCGACCATGTCTTACAGACCGTTAAGTTTAATAGATGGTAATAAAAGATATTCTATTTTTTCTTTTTTTTTTTGCATACGCTCTCTCGAAAAATTAGAGCGCCTCTCTCTCTCTCTCTCTCTTTCTCTCTTTTAAGCGTTCGGGTGCGGGAAAATTATTCAATTTAAAATTTTTCATTTGAAGTTCGAGTAGTAAAAATGGAGCACTTTTCTTCAAAAATTAAAAAGCCTTAAAACAATATTTTTTAATTTAAAATCTAAAAGTTCAATTTAGCATATTATAATTTTTCTGATTTCTTCATATTAAAAATAGTAAATTACGATTTACAAAAGTTTGAACTTTAACTCTAAATCGATTCGTACTGATTTCTAAAATTGAAACTATCGATTTAAATGTGGTGGTTTTAAATATATATTTTAAAAGCGCACATTCTTAAATTAAAAATTTTCATTTTAGGTTTAAGAAGTTATTATTCAAATTAAAGTTTTTCCACATTGATTTTAATACTAGTCGTTTTAACTTTGATGTTTCAATACGATTAATTTTAAAATCAAATACTTTCGTATTGAAATTAAGAAAAAAAAATTTTAAATTCAAATCTAAAATAAAAATGTTCACTTTTACGTTTTATTTTTATACTCGATACCGAAGATAAAGAGTATATTGGTTTTGTGCAATGTCCGTCATGGTGTCTGTCCGTCTGTCCGTCCGTATGTGTGCAAGTTTTTTCCACACCCTTCAAGCTAGGGACTTGAAACTTTCCAATTCTCTTTATCTATGGGATAGAAAATTAAAGTGTCAAGATTGGGGTTCTACGATAACAGCTAGAACTACCAAATTTGGTAAGAAGATAGCTACTAGCAACCCCCAAAAACTGCATCAATAATTTTGGAGCCACGCCTCCCCACTCCGCCCCCGGACCCCCCGAATTTTAAAGTCAAATAAGCCTATATCTCCCACAGTTTTTGAGCTAGAGCCACCAAATTTGGTGCCAATTTAGCTGATGATGACCCCCCAAAAACTGCACCAAAAGTTTGGATGCCACGCCCACCAATACCGCCGTAGCCGCCCCCAGATGCCCCAACGCTTCGTACAAAACGGGAATGCGTGTATCTTCCAGAGTAGTGGAGCTGGAGCCTCCAAATTTGGTAGGAAGATAGCTGGTAACGACCCCAAAAGAACCGTATCAAAGTTTTGGAGCCACGCCCCCCCATTCCGCCCCCAGACCCCCCGCATTTTAAAGTCAAATAAGCCTATATCTCCCACAGTTTTTGAGCTAGAGCCACCAAATTTGGTGCCAATTTAGCTGATGATGACCCCCAAAAAACTGCATCAAAAGTTTGGATGCCACGCCCACCAATACCGCCCTAGCCACCCCCATCTGCCCCAACGCTTCGTCAAAAACGGGAATGCGTGTATATTCCAGAGTAGTGGAGCTAGAGCCACCAAATTTGGTAGGAAGATAGCTGGCAACGACCCCCAACAATCTGCATCAAAGTTTTGGAGCCTAGCCCATCCATTCCGCCCCCCTTTCCCCACCTTATACAAACTTTGAGCTAGAGTCACCAAATTTGGTATGAAGGTAGCATTTGACATTCCACAAAGATCTGCAGCAAAAATTTGGATGCCACGCCCAAACATACCGCCCCCAGCCCCCTTTTCCCCACTTTATACAAACTTTGAGCTAGAGTCACCAAATTTGGTATGAAGGTAGCATTTGACATTCCACAAGGATCTGCAGCAAAAATTTGGATGCCACGCCCAACCATACCGCCCCCAGCCCCCCTTTCCCCACTTTATACAAACTTCGAGCTAGAGTCACCAAATTTGGTATGAAGATAGCAATTGACATCCCACATAGATCTGCACCAAAAATTTGAATGCCACGCCCAACCATACCGCCCCCAGCCCCCCTTTCCCCACTTTTACAAACTTTGAGCTAGAGTCACCAAATTGGGTATGAAGATAGCAATTGACATTCCACAAAGATCTGCATCAAAAATTTGGATGCAATTCCACCCATACCGCCCACAGCCCCCCTTTCCCCACTTTATACAAACTTCGAGCTAGAGTCACCAAATTTGGTATGAAGATAGCAATTGACATCCCACATGGATGGGCATCAAAATTTTTAATACTGGTATCGAGTATACCGCAGTCGGTTGCGTCCGACTGCAACGTTTCCACTTGTTTTGGTCTGTGTACTGGAGCTCAGAACGTCCGTACCGTTCGCTCTCTTTCATCTGTTGCACATGTATTGCTATTTTTTGGCGGACCTTTTCATTAATGCCCGAATAAATCATTCAATTTGGGTTCCAATTCAATAAAGTTCGTGGACTTTGCAGATTAAAAGATAGGGGATCGCGCAAAATTTTTGGTAGCCTTTTGACGATCTATAGTTAATGTTCATCAAAAAGTTTTTCTGCCCATCACTGAAATTTCTCATGTTTTCTTTTTTCAGGAGCATTGATGCAAAAAACTTTGATTCCTCGTTGACTAATTTAGGAGCCATAAATGAATTGTTGGATACAGCTTATACTTAATTATACCTATATTATTTTGTCAGGTGACATGAATAGTAACTTATTCACTGAAAAACACCAGGCGGATAATATGAAACTATGAAACGAGCTGTTGAACACCCTTAATATTTTTAACGTATGACCTGCCTCTTAATTATTGTCAACAAACTTTATCACACCGGGACTTCAATAACATCTTCTTTGCCAGTTTATACGATGATTGTTACATTTCTGTTCTTGATCTCATTTTTTCCTTCACTGCATTTGACACCCAAATACATTATGTGCAATATTGCATAGACAAGTTGTACAACAAACATGTACCTTTCCAAACCAAAGTTATAAAGCCTTCAATAAATGATAGTATTGATGTCAATTGTTTTTATACCCTTCACAGGGTATATTGACTTTGTCATGAATCTGTAAAGCCTTAAAAGAATGATGGGAGACCCCAAAAACTATATATCAAAATGATCAGGACGAGCTCAGGAATTGATTTCCGTGTGTCCGTCCGTCTGTCCTTCTGTCCGTCTGTCTGTTTCAACACGATTTCTGACCAAACTTATGAACCAATCTTGATGAAACTTTCACAGATCGCTTAGATCATGTCGGGTTTGTTCACTATGAAATTTCATCCCGATCGGAGCATTCTACGATATAGCCACCATACAAATTTACCATATCAACACGATTTCCGGCCAAACTGCTGAACCGATCTTGATGAAACTTTCACAGATCGCTTAGATCATGTCGGGTTTGTTCACTATGAAATTTCATCCCGATCGGAGCATTCTACGATATAGCCACCATATAAATTTACCATATCTACACGATTTCCGGCCAAACTGCTGAACCGATCTTGATGAAACTTTCACAGATTGCTTAGATCATGTCGGGTTTGTTCACTATGAAATTTCATTTCGATCGGAGCATTCTACGACATAGCCACCATACAAATTTACCATATCGTACTATCAATTGTTGTCTCTGTCGTGCACTTTCAAGTACCTACATGTCAAATTGTTGTTGTTGTCGCACACGAACAAGTAAATGACGCTCAAGAGTAAAAAATATTAGCGAAAAATTACCAACAACTGCACAGAAACATTAATAAGAGGGAGGAGCATTGATTTGGCTGTGTGAAGGGTATCATGTCTTGGCATAGCTAAAATTAACTATGCGCCACTATGTTTTAATTACAAATTTGTTGATGCAAATGTCCCTGTTTCTCTATGTAACCCCTATGTGAGTTCTGCGTCTTTTAACAATTGTCAACACAGTTTCCATTTTAGACTAAAAATCAAAAAAATCAAATCCAATGCTACTGGTTTGGACGATATTAACCCTTTGATGCTTGTGCTTATTTCCGGACAGAGTTTTTATGTGTTAAAATATTACTAAATGGCCGTTCATTTTATGTTACTTGCTATTATATTCCTCATCATACTGATATTAACATTTACTAAGTGCCGTGCAACTTGTTTCGTCATTGTTGACAGATATGTATGTTCTTATAGTGGTTGGTAATTTTAATCTGCTACATGTTGTATGGTCTGTGAATGACACATCTTCGGCGGTACTACCAGTCACTTCTGATGATTTTATCGATGGTCTACTGGATTAGGCATATCGCAAGCTTACAGGGTGCATAAATGTAATGGTAGGACTTAAGACTTGATATTTGTTTTGGACCCAGATAGCTACCATCCAACCTTAGAACTATCCTATAAAAATTCTTAGCCCTTGTCCATCATCTAAAAGTTCTTCAAAAACCCGTTGCTTTCGTAAAACTAAGTTTACTTAATTAAATTATCTTCTTGAACATACTAATTGGTCTCCCTTTTATTCTTGTATGGATATAGAAACTGCCATTGCCATATTTTATAAGACTTTGAAGCAAGTGCTGATCAAGCAGTGGCCGAATTATTTGCTGAGTATTTTCAATCAGTATACTCATCGAATTTGTTTAGAAGCAGTAATTCCTATCCTTTTCACGTTTAAACGTCAAATTGCATATATGTCCCAGTTATTACTGAGTGCTCGCTCCTGAGTGACCTTAGCTCTATCAAGCCCGGCTACTTGCCTGGTCCTGATGGGGTGCCAGGTTGTATTTTAGATACTGTGTGGATTCACTTTGTAAGCCCTATCATAAGTTATTTAAGTTGTCTGTTGACTCAACTGTGTTCCTGATCTATGGAAGGAATCTTTTATAATGCCACTCCATAAAAATTCTTCTAAGTCAAACATTAAAAATGATAGGGGTATATCCAAGCTGTCTGCCATTCCTAAAGTCTTTAAAAAGTTATATGTTCTCAACTGCAACACACATGAAGTTCAATTATATCGCCTTATCAACACGGTTTTGTTGGGTGTTGATCTACTAGGTTAGTCTCCTTGAATTCACTTCGCTTGTTATCAAAGGGTTTCAGGAAAAAATGCAAACTGACTTTGTTTACACCGATTTTAGTAAGGCATTTGACTCTGTAAGTCATTCTCTGTTGCTTGTAAAATTAAATATTATTGGATTTCAATCAAGACTCTTATTGTGGCTTTCGGAGTACTTGTGTGGCCGAAGACAAAAAGTTGTTTTTAAATCATTTGTATCTAAACCAATTTTTGTTACCTCTGGGGCTCCCGAGGGTAGTCATCTTGGACCTTTGCTATTTAATCTGTTTATTATCGATTTTCCAGCTGTTATTTCGAACATAT